>PVIU01009147.1:0-78221 GCA_004026605.1 Ondatra zibethicus
TAAAGACACCTTCATGTCGATGTGGTTCCACCATCACATTCTTCCCTGACTGGTTTCCTCTTTTGCCTCCCCGGCCACCACCTCGACCCCGGCCACCCCCAGACTGGAAGCCTCCACCTCGTCCACCTCCTCCTCCACCTCCTCGTCCCCTGAAGCCTCCACCTCCACCTCGACCTCGACCTCCACCAAAGCCTCCTCGCCCCCCACCAAAGCCTCCTCGTCCACCTCGTCCTCCTCTACCGCCTCTGTCACCACCAAAGCCTCCTCTGCCACCAAAGCCACCCCCACGGGGGCTGAAACCTGGCTTCATCACTGCGTTCTGGTCGCGCCGCTCCGGCAATCAGCGGCGTCCCTCACTCCACGAGTCTCAGGCTTTCGCACCTCTATCTGTTTTTTAACTCCATCAAAGACTCCAGAAGGATATATTACCTAAGTAACCAAGAAATAAGTAACTTTTAAAACTGTAGAGATGACAGAGACATCTCGCTGCCTGTATAGTCACCCAAAGTTTTTTTTTGTGCCGTTGGGGCATCCATCTTTAGGCTACAGCTCCATAGTATTTAGTAGACATTTCAATGAAACAGGAAAATTCAAAGACAGTTTAGTCACTTTTTTGTGTCCTGTAGAATGCCTTGTATACTCTTTTATGAAGCAGGAACCCTGAAGGATCATCTCACCTTTAGTCAAGTTTAGTAGTCCTCTCTCTGTGGGTCCTTTGTGTCCAGGTTATGCAGCAGTCCAGGCAAGAGCAGTTTTTTGCCCAAATGGCTAACCAACTCTATAAGGAGTTTCTTTGATGTCCATCTTCCTTTTGAAGGAGCTTGGTGCTGCCAGGAGTAGACGTGTCTCATTTTATGAAAGTCCTAAGTTATTAAAACATTAAATGTTATATTTTGTTATCTTTGAATAAAGATATGAAGAATGTCTATCTAACTGAAATGTATCTCTATATATGTAGAAAATCTAACTAACATGACTAAAAGTTTGATTATTATTGATGATTATTCATTAACAACCTATATTTTTAATTATATATTACATTTTTAAATGAACTACACAATCACAATACCTTAATCAAAATCAGAAATACATATAATAAAATTGACCTTAAATTTATATCAATAAAGCAAAATTCACCCAAACAGGAAAGAATATACCTTCTTCTCAGCATCTCATGGAACCTTCTCAAAAATTGATCTCATACTCAGTAACAAAGCAAACATCCACAAATATAAAAAAAATTGGAGTAACCACCTGTGTCTTATCAGATCACCATGCACTCAAGTTAGAATTTAACAATTCCATACCCAGAAAGCCTACAAACTCATGGAAACTGAACAGTCAACTACTGAACCACTCCTGGGTCAAGGAAGAAATAAAGAAATTAAAGTCTTCCTTGAATTTGATGAAAATAAAGACATAACATACCCAACCCTATGGGACACTATGAAAGCAGTGCTAAGAGGAAAGTTCATAGCACTTAATGCCCTCATAAAGAAAATGGAGAAAGCACACATTAGTGACTTAACAGCATACCTGAAAGCTCTAGAAAAAAAAGAAACAGACTCATGAAAGAGGAGTAGAAGACTGGAAATAATCAAACTGAGGGATGAAATCAACAAAATAGAGACACAGAAAACAATCCAAAGAATCAATGAAACAAAGAGCTAGATCCTTGAGAAAATCAACGAGATCGACAAAACCCTGTCCAAACTAATCAAAAGGTGGAGAGAGAACACTCAAATTAATAAGATCAGGAATGAAAAGGGGGACATAACAACAGACACTGTAGAAATTCAAAGAATCATTTGGACTTCCTACAAAAGCCTGTATGCCACAAAATTGGAAAATGTAAAAGAAATGAACAGTTTTTTTAGATAAATACCATATAACAAAATTAAATCAAGACCAGGTGAACAATTTAAATAGACCTATAAGTCACGAGGAAACAGAAGCTGTCATCAAAAACCTCCCAACCATAAAAAGCCCAGGACCAGATGGTTTTAATGCAGACTTCTACCAGAACATCCAAGAAGAGCTAATACCTATACTCCTTAATGTGTTTCACAAAATAGAAACAGAAGAGTCATTGCCAGGTGTGGGAGAATTGTTTGTATTCTGTCAATCATGTTTTAAATAAATGCCGATTGGCCAGGCAGGAAGTATAGGTGGGAAAACCAGACAGGAATTAAAGGTGGGGCCAGAAGAAGAAGAGTATTCTGGGAAGAAGGAAGCTCTTTCCGCACTCCTGCCCAGACCACCGAAGAAGCAGGATGTGACCTGCCTCACTGGTGGCTAACATAGATAAGAATAATGGGTTAATATATGCTACAAGAGCTAACAAGAAGCCTGAGCTAATGGGCCAATCAGTTTGTAACTTATGGAGACTCTTTGTGTGATCTGAACAGAGAATTCTCAACAGAAGAAGTTCAAATGGCCAAAAGATACTTAAGGTCATGTTCAACTTCCTTAGCGATCAGGGAAATGCAAATCAAAACAACTTTGAGATAACATCTTACACCTGTCAGAATGGCTAAAATCAAAAATACCAATGATAGCCTATGCTGGAGAGGATGTAGAGTAAGGGGAACACTCACCCATTGCTACTGGGAATGCAAACTTGTGCAACTACTTTTGAAATCAGTGTGGCAGTTTGTCAGGAAACTGGGAATCAACCTACCTCAGGATCCAGCAATACCACTCTTGGGAATATACCCAAGAGATGCCCAATCATACTACAAAAGCATTTGTTCAACTATGTTTATAGCAGCATTATTTGTAATAGCCAGAAACTGGAAACAAGCTAGGTGCCCCTCAATGGAAGAGTGGATAAAGAAAGTATGGAATATATACACATTAGAGTACTACTCAGCGGTATAAAACAATGACATCTTGAAATTTGCATGCAAATGGATGGAAATAGAAAACACTACCCTGAGCGAGATAACCCAGACCCAAAAAGATGAATATGGTATGTACTCACTCATTAGTGGACTCTAGGAATAAACAAAGGACATTAAGCCTACGGTTCACAAGCCTAGAGAAGCCAAATAGCAAGGTGAACCCAAAGAAAAACATATATAGATTTTCCTGGAAATTGGAAGCAAACAAAATTGCTGGGCAAAAGTTGGGAGCATGGGGGTTTGGCTCGGATGGGGGTGGGGTAGGGGAAGGGGTGAAGAGGAAGGAGAAGGGAGAAGGGAAGGACTGGGGAGAGATTGGGGGAGTGGGAGGTTGGAGATGGTGGAAGAGCAGATATTGGAGCAGAGAAAAAGATATCTTAATTAAGGGAGCCATTTTAGGATTAGGAAGAGACTTGGTTCTAGAGGGGATCCCAGGTGTCCATGGGGATGTCCTCAGCTAGGTACTTGGGCAGCAGAGGAGACAGTACCTGAACTGGCCTTGACCCATAGTCCCACTGATGAATATCTTGAATATCACTATAGAAATTTCATCCGATGGATGGAGATAGAGACAGAGACCCACTTCAACATCAGAGCAATGGACTGTGCTCCCAAGGTCCAGTTCAAGAGCAGAAGGAGGTAGAAGATGAGCAAGGAAGTTAGGACAGCTAGGGGTTGCTCCACCCACTGAGACAGTGTGCCTGATCTAATCAGAGCTCACCAAATCTAGCTGGACCGGGACTTAATGAGCATGTGATCAAACCAGACTCTCTGAATATGGCTGCCAATGGGGCAGACTGAGAAGCCATCGATTATGGCACTGGGACCAATCTTTTCTGCTTGTATTTGGTTTTTGGGTCCCTAGTCTACTTGGATGTACATCTTCCTAGGCCGGGATGGAGAGTGGAGGGCCTTGAACTTCTCACAGGGCAGGTTACCCTGCCCTCTTGTAAGGATGGAGGGGGAGGGAGGAGGGTTAGTGGAGGAGCAGGAGGGGACTGGGAGAAGGGGAATTTGAATGGAAAAATAAAAAAATTATAAAAAATAAATATGTGTTGACATGTTAACTTGTCATATTTTATAGTACTGATTTGATTTTTCATTTTCATGGAATTAAATATTACACAGAAAATTATTTTTTGTAATTTGATGTTTATTTGTCTACTTCTACTTTGGCTAATATTTCTAAAATATATCATTTTCTTTTGTAATTATCAAATACCTAAAAGAAGAAATGAAGGAAACCAAAGAAGGGTTTTTGTGACCTCACAATTTCAAAAGTACTTCCCACCATGTTGTGAAGGCAGGAGTTGGAATTGTTTTGGCATGATACAGCAGGAGCTGGCTTGTGGCTCATACCATAAAAATTCAGGAAGCAGAGAGGTGCTGGCTTTCTGGTTTTCCTCCTAATCTGTCTTGACTTTTATGTCATAGAATGCCCACTCATGCACATTGCATGTCTTCTCTTCTCTAGAAATGTCACAAAGAACCTTTTCAGAGGTGGGTCTCTTAGGTGATATTACACCCTGCCAGCTTTGAAGATCAACAGTCACATTTGCACATCATTGTTTGCCCATAATATTAACCTAGTGACAGAAGGAAATGCTGAATACCAGCATTTCCTGAGAAGCAACTTTAAGTATTCATAGAAAGTAAAGCTGAAGGTCTTGTGTCGTCTCACCATAGTTCCAATTCTGTAGCATACACTAATTAACTATAAGTTCCAATTCAGTTTTTTCAAGAATGAATTTTAAATGATAGTAGTTATTGACACATTAGTTTGTTGAGAGAATTGCATTAAGGAATATACACAAAGTACTGAAATGTATCAAGCATATGAGCATATAAAATACTGTCAGTATACATGGATAGTCTTATGCCATTTCATATCATATATTAAAATATTTATATTTATCTCTGAGATCTCAAACATGATAGATTGAATATAACCATTTTGAAAGCTATAAAAACTAGCATAACCACTAATTTTTATAATTATGCATGTTTTCCTTTAGTATAAGTTCCAAGTGAACAAATACATGTTATTTAAGAAAAATACCAGCTTTTATTAATTTTTTTCTTCAGAGTGAGCAAATAACAGGCTGGTCCTAACCATATGAAACAATGAGAATGTGTCAGATATCAATCTTTCTGAAAACAAAATGACAACAGATGAGTGAGTTTATAGAAAAGTCAAAACAACAAATAAAAACTTTTGTGGAGTATGAAGTGCCCCACATGAATCAAACAAATCCAGGAAACATTCTAATACTGAGAGAGCTCAAAGTATGAAAATTTAAAAAAAGAGATCAAATGTGAATGCTAGAGAAAAGCTGATGAATGAAAAAACTTTGTCTCAGCTCCTGTAGTATGTATGATACTTTGATTTGTTTCAAATCAAGTCTCAAGTAGCCTCTTTACTATATTATCACTGCTACTTCCCATTACAACTAATAACCAGATATTAGTGAATATTTAAGGCAATAATTAACCCACTGCAAACATGTCTGTATGACTCCAAACTAATTAGATGACATAAGTTTTAAAAGGGGACAAACTTTTACCCTTTCTCTCTCTCAAAAAATGACATAGACACATAATTTTAGTAATGGCTGGTAAAGATGGATTATAGGATGTGGCAGAAGAAATCAATCTGATGTAATTTTTTCTTTATTGTTATTAGCACATATTCAATGTATAGAAGAATGTGTTTCTCCATAGCACTTTGAAGTATTTGTGTCATATTTCACTCCCCAAACTCTGCCTCCTCTTCTCCATACTCCAAAGTATTCACTGTCACTTAGTCAAAACAATTATAAAATATTAAGCAAAGAGATGGCTTACTTACTCTTTAACAGTATTGCAGACATATTTAATTATGACACTTTACATGGACACAAACAATGGAGGAAGACTAAGCACATGTGGAAATAATTGGATACCTTGCTTGTCAACATCACAGGAAAAGCCTCTGATAAGATCAGTCACTCTACTGGTGAAGGCTTTGCATTCATGCTAGGATATAGCACCAGGATTACAAAGGCAATGAAGGGGAAAACATCAAGGTATTAAAAGTACAGTGATGGGCAAGAAATATGGTTTTGAAACTGAGGAATTTAGTGACATATTTGCAGTTAATGGTTTCTCTCTCTCCAGATCTATTTTGACTCATGATTTTATTATTCTCTTAATGACCCATACACCAGTATTGATTTTAAGTTTCAACATGCAACTAGTGAGTTATAAATAGTGAATTTATTAACTATGATTAAGCCCTGTATGACTTCATTGTGTATTGCTGTGCCTATAATTATTACTTTCTTCTAATTATATAAACTGTCAAAACTCTTAATAAGGGACTATTTCTCCTTGATTCCCTAGTACAGTATAATATTTTCTAGAATGTGCTTATTGTCATTTAACTTCTATTTTATAACCCTTGATATCTTATTTTTAAATGATGTTTTAAATTATTTTTTGTGTGCAGTATATGCATATTCAGGCTGGTGACCAAGGACAAGAGATTTCTCTGGACATAGAGTTGTAAGCAGCTGTGAGTCACATGACACGTTTGATGGGAACCACATTCATGTCCTTTGCAAGAACAGTGTGTGCTCTTCACTGCTGAGTAATCTGTTCATTCCCAAATACTTTGAAAATAAAATTCATTCCCTGTTTGTGAGTGTTTCCTACTCTGGCTATAATAATTCTCACTTAGCGTTAAACTGTTTCAGTAGGATAATGTGGCTGATTGTTATTATGTTAACATATACAATTCACATAATTGGTCTGACTGGTGTAAATAAGAGGAGAAAACCTTCAAAATGTGAGAACCAGCCATGGCCTCTGCCAGTTCTGTTGACCAAGTTTTCCAGGAATCTTCAGCAGAGCACTGGCTTTGACCCTTGATATTTGAGCTACAGTGCTGCTTTCTGATGGAAATTGATCTTCTAACAGATTTAAACTCTGCAAATGTGGTTAAAAATTTACCCTCAAAAGATGGGTAAGAATGCAAATTCCTTATTCATTTAGAGCTTATATTTGACAGTGCTATTCCTACATTCGAAATGTTAGGAATGAAATTTAAGACAACTAACAGTGATGTTGGAAGTAAGCTACAGCAGCTTAGTTTGTAGACTTACTCTGGTATGAACTTTATCTGATTTAGGAGATACACAGTCTGCTTCAAATTGCTAAGAATAAATTATCCTTTTGGCATGGCCAAGCAAAAAACAATAATACTATAAAATTCTTTCAAGTGGATATTTGGAGGATTTCTCAAGGCCAGAGGGTTAGAATTGTTCATTATAGAGAGTTCCTGAAAGGCTGAGGGCACCTGAAGCTAATGTTCTGACAGAGTAAGAACAGCAACAGAAAAAAAAAATTAAATGACTCAGACTGTGAAGTAGTAATACTTAATATAAATAAAAACAATGAAATGTGACTTATTCATGACAATTTATCTAATATAGACATAATAAAATGTGTTGGTTTTCAGTGAAAAGACACAGTGAGCACAATGAAGGAAGGTTCCCATGTTAAAGAATGAATACCTGAACTGCCCTAACACTGCTTGGGTTTGAATCCTTCCCCAAACACGAGATTGAAAGAGTTTTTCTCTATATCTATCCCTAAAGTTCTAGCTTCTATTTTTGGGGTGTCCTGAATAAAAGGAATATAAAATAAACAAACTAACTATATAAAAGTAACATAAATTGCTGCATAGGAATAATTTGGAAGAATGAAAAGAAATTATTGAGGGATGTTTACCCAAAATTCACATCAAATGTTTTTTGTAATGAACAACACAACCCTCATACCTGTCATTTGGGCAACAAAAAAAAGCCACTGTAACAATGGAGATTCCACCAACTCTCTGTTACCCCATCTGTCTGTGTGACTCAGCTTTTCCCACTTCTGATTGCTTTTCCTTTGTTTACCTCTCTTCCACTAACTGTTTGCTTAAAGATTTTCTTTGATTTCTCATTTGCATAATGCTTATTATTGTGGCCTCCAAGTATTATCTAATATCTGCAAACACATTTTAAAAGGAGATAACTCCTTGAAGGAGATAACCTGATCCCATTTGACTCATGAATAATAAGATGAGTGAAGTTCACGGTAATAATACTGAAAACTGACTTCCATTGTAATTATTTGATAAAGGATTTGATAATCAACTAAACGCTATGTCATTTGTGTGACTAAAAATTTCCTTTCTTTTCAGCATTAAATAAGAAAAGTAAACTATGAATTAGTAAATCAAGTATTTGGCTAGCAATGAATTGATCCTGGTTTCTATATTGGTGAAATCTTTTCCAAGACTTTAAACAAATGTTTATCTTCACTAATATATATTTTAATTATAGATAATATATAGAGATATAGTATATTATCTATATAATATATAGACATAATATATTATATATATACTATAGTATATATGGGTTAGTGAAGATAAACATTTGTGTTCATATATATATATATATTCTATGAAGTGGGAACAGTATTTTAACAAAGGTCTAAGAATTAAAGGAGAAAATACCAAATAAAATGACAAGCATAATGCCCAGAAATTAAGTGCTAATTAATTTTAGCTATAATAAGTTAATAAGAAATATCAGTGTGTATATATCAATGTCATCATTTTGTATTTTAACAGCCATTAAGTTACAATCAATTTACCTATTTTTTTCTGGTAATAGTGGCCACTGTACTCACCGTGACCTTGTCTGGGGCTTTAGAAGGTGCCCTGAAACTAAAAATTTTCGTAGCATTATTTTTCCCAGTTTTTTCCTTTATTCTCAGAGCAAACCTGGCTCCCATCAGGGAGTAATAACCATGCCATAATTTGATGGATATTTTACTTTGAAATTTCATCTCTCGAGTAAAGTTCATTCTCACCTAAATTTTGAGGACAGGAGAAAGGCTAGGTGGAGTTTTTGCCAGAATATATCACAAATGTTCCCTGGTCCAATTTCTGATGGATTCCTTGTCCACCTTTAAAACAGGGCAAACATGGTCTTTATTGTTAGTCCACCTCTTGATGCTCTGCTCTTCCGAACTCCAGCGAGGCTGCCCACCCGCTAGAGACTTGCCTGAAACCAGATCAAATGTTTTGAAACTGTCTGGTCAGGCTTTATCATAACAACAGTCCCAACTCACAGCATCGCATAGTTAGGTATGTTTGTCCTTGCTCTAAGAAACACCTGAAAGAACAACTTTAGAAAGTTCAGATTTCTTTCAGCTTACAGTTTCAGGAGATTACGTCAACTATGATGCACCTGCTCGGTTTGGAGGTCATGTGACACAAGATGGTCATATCTTCAAAGATGGAGAAAACCAGAGGGGAACTGAGATGAGTAGAGGAAGGAGAAACTGTCATCCAGATGTAGTGCATGAGAAAAGAATGAACAAGAACAACAGAAAGAAAGAGAGATCTAAATGGAAACTAGAAGTACATATCACCTTTAAAGGCCATGCTTCTTACAGTGCCCCAGTTGCTCCCAAACCAACCCAAACAGTTTCTTCAATTAGAGACCATGCACAGGACACTGGAAGACGTTCCCAATTCCAACAGTGGCACATCGGTTGCCATTCAGTACTTGACAGTTTACCCTTACTGTCTTCCTTATGCCTTATAGACAGTTTACTTTAGTCTTCACAGAAAATTTACAAATGACTCATTTTAATCTTTTGTCCAATAGGCCCGTACTTTTGCCTCACCAGAAACACCAGATTATATTTTTTTTCTTTTGTTTGCTCATACATGGTTCAAACTTTTCCTTTGTGTTCTCTTATTCCTTTACTAATATTGAACATTGTCAATAAAGTGACTACCTGGTAAATCATATTTTCACTTTCTCACAATGTATGTTGTTTCTGATTATTGCTATTATTATGATGGAGAACTTCCTGGTCAAGTTTGTTAATGTTTTTGTACATTGTCTTATGTGAATACTTTGTGTTCAATGATATGTCATGAGCCAACTAATCGTTACTTAGAAAATAAGCTAAACATTTGAAAATAAATGCTTCCCAGACTTTGACAAAGGTTTTGAGGAGATCTGTCAATGTTACAGGAGCTAGCTTTCCACCCTGTCCTCCACTGTACATGTCTGTTGTGTAAAGCCTTAGGTTAAACAGAAAACATTGTCAAATGTTTTCTGGAAAACTATACCGATGTGAGTTTGTATGTGGCCTCTTATAGGTCTGCAAATTCTTTGGACTTTTTAAAAGGGGTGTGTGTGTGTGTGTGTGTGTGTGTGTGTTTGTGTGCATGTGACCAGAAGAGGGTTGCCAGTGTACATGTGAATCTCATGAAGTTGGAGGTGTAGCCGTCTGTAAGTAGGAGCTGGGAAATGAACTGGTGCAGTTTACAAGAGTAGTGTATGCTTTTAATTGCTGAGCAATTTTCCAACCTTTTAAGAGTCATCTATGATCATTTTGTGTATGCGTTTTCCTTTTATTTTTGATTAACATGTTAGTATTCTCAACTGTTATTACCACATTAATCTTCTGTGATGTTGAACAATTACTCTTGATCGGTTGTGAGAAACTTTAGAGGAATGGGATTGATTTCTCAGAAAATAACTCAAGGAAAAGTACGGAAGTAGAAGCTGATTGGATCTTACTATTTGTGGCCAGCTGGATCAATTACTAGTCATTCACAGAGTATAGTGATTTTGAGACTTCTTACCCATTTTTACTCTTCCAGTGTCTACTAGGGTGCTAATGCATGATTAATAAAAGCTCAGAGAGAGAAACTGGGGTTCAACCTGAGATCCAAAAAGCAAAACAGCCATCCACTGGCTCTTACCTCGACCTCAGTCTGAAAATGGCAATTCTGCCTCCCAGAATCTCAGAATGAGACTGTCTGTTGAAAGCTGTTTCCTCCCATTTTATAATCCTCTCTAGTGCTGGGATACACCACCTCCATTAAAGGCATGCACCTCCCAGTTTCTTTGGCAGCTAGTGTGGATACTGGGATTAAAGGTGCCTGTAATTAAGGCTGCTGAGATTAAAGATGTGTGTTACCATAACCTGGTCTGTAAGGCTGACTGTTTCACTCTCAGATCTTCAGGCAGTCTTTGTTTGTTAAAATACAATTGAAATGCCACTACAGGGTGCTAATTTCCGTACTATCAGAGCTGTGAAGTTGTTGGCTTGAAGAATACTATAGAGCCAAGACTATGACATGTCCAAATCCTCTAAGGATTATGGTATCATTATGATCAGGCATTTCTTTAGATAGATGTTTTTTAAGTTATACAAGTCATTGGTTAATTGTTATCATGCAGAAAATTTTATCTTGGACAGTTTTGATTTATTTATATTGTTTAAGAGAAAGATGCGCTTGTTTAATGTACTAATATGTTTCCTTAGTAATGTAAGCATTTATTCTGCTGTACTACAGATTGAGCCACAGGCCTTACACTGTCATTCAAATGTTCTGCCACTGAGATGCATCCTTAGTCAATTTTTGTGGTTCTTCAGTCCATGCTACAAACATTCTCCATTGTTTCATTTTTAAAATGCAATATAACTTGTAATCACAGTAATGTGCAATAAAGAAGTTATATTCTGCGGATTTGTTAACATAGAACCTGGGGATAAAATAATACACACGACAAGTTCCCTAAAGGGCAATGTAAAATCTGAATTTAAATGAACATATTACAATTTTCTTCAGCTTTATCTATAATTTCATATGATTATAACACATAGTTCTTTCTTTCACATTTTAAAACTTCTAATTTTAAAGTTTTGCCTTGAATATAACTTTACAAATATATGACAAGATACATGTCTACTAATGAGACATGAATTTCGACATAGTTTGAGGCTCAGGTATCCCATTTTTGTTGTCTATATAGGACCCTAGACCCAATCTGTACTTTACCGACACACATTGTTTTCCTTAATATGTTTATACTGAATTTTCCATTTAAACTAAGATAAATGAAAGCACTGTCAGGTTCTCTCAGATGCTAAGCCACAGACATTAATTATTTTAAGACACTACCCAAGAGCAATTAAACTGCCACTAACATGTGTAAATAATTTAGTTATTTCTCTCTTTTCACATTGACAGGCCTATATGGAGAGTAAATGAGTAACTACCTTTCAAAGTCACTGTATATATCAAAGACAAGGATAATTCAGCAACTGCATACTTTTGTCTAACCCTGATGAAGTGTGAGTTGCTGCCATCATGAAGAGTTGGGGTTTTCATATTTAGCAGTGTAGTGTTAGGTGTTTCAGTTCAACTGGAAAAAACCCAGCAGTTATATAATGCATAGTGATTATATTTAAATTGCTTGATCAAAGTACTCTTTGATCAAAGAAAACCAAGGAAGTCCTTTCAGCTCACTTCATTTAAAGAGACTTACTATTCTATATAACGAAGAAAAGAAACAGAATTATCAGACTTAGCAAAAGATTAGAACCTAACATTTTAGGATCTTCTTTGAAGCAAGGGTCTCATGGTTTTTGTTAGGATGTTACTGTCAATTGCTGGTATCATTCCATTTCTGTTATCCCAGATCCAATAAGAAAAGTTCCACAATGGACAGCTACGTTCAGGTGTTCTGATAGCTACAGTTCACGAGTCTTCAGTTCTACGATCTCAGAGTGATGAATTCAGCTCATTTGCACTGAAATTCAGAAAAGAAAATTTGCTTTCCGTATTCCTGGATAAAAAGGAACAGTTATTTTGTGACAAGGGTTATAGATGTTTCTGGTCCCTTTTAGGGACAGAGGGCAATTTACATTGCCGCACACAACTTTATTTTTATGAATGATCAACTTCTGTCCTTAGTTCATTAATACCATGCACAGAAACATTAGCCTTTCAAAAATCAATATCTAATTTGTCAATAAAATGAAGTGTTGTAACAGCTACCTTCCTCAGCAAGAGACCTGGTGCATTTTCTGGGGATTTACTGTTGGTTATGGATTCACCTAGAGGTGATACACGCCGAAAATACACTTTCAAATTTGCAGACCTGTGATTTGTATTTTACTATTTTGGCACTCCAAGTAAGGGTCAGATTGAATAATGGTTACCAGAGTCATATCCTCTTCAGACATAGAGAGATAGTACAACAGATAGTGGACATCTGTTGCTATCTTGGTGTCCAAGTCTTTACAGAACCTCTGGCAATGACCTTCAGGATAAGTTTATATACAGATACAGTCATTTAATATATTTTATCTATACTGTTACTATTTTCTTAGCTCAATTACAGATTAAATTCTACACCCTTACTTGTATTTTGATAGGTAGGTATATAAAGAATTTATTTTGCATTTCTTTGTTAAAAGCTAAAAAAACTCACATATATAATGTGACTTTATAAATTGTTTTCTCACATTTCAGTTAAAATGTATTTATTTTGAATAACTTTCATCAACAAAGATCAATCATTTCTCTTATAGTTGTGCATATGAAGTTTTTGTTGATCTTAATAAAGATTTCTCCAGTATCAACTTCCTTACCTTGAGTCAAAAGTTCTTCAAAAAGGAATGAGAGATACTTGATCTCTCTCTTTTAAAATAAGCATATAAGAAAATGGGTATCATTATAATATCTTTACATCTTCATATCAAGTATTTTGCTGATATTCATACCCTATAAACTTTATTAAATGCTAGCTTAGGGGATTTGGTTTTTCGATTAGACTTCTAAGCTGTTAATCTTATGGAAATTTTATGATGTAGCATGACTTACAGTGTAGTTTTGTGAATGCTTAAAATACCTTTAAAATTTGGGTCAATAGTGTGGCACATCATCCTACTTAGAAGCCCATTGGCAGAGTGTCAGTGCTTTCCTCATATATGTGCAATATACTCTTGCAAACAGAAGTGCAATTGATAGAACATTCCCATAATCACGAGTTTCAACCCAAGTCACCTCCAAACTCAGTTGTTAAGCTCATCACCTTCCACTCCCTCCACATCCACCTCTCCACTAGGACACTAAGCAAGCCAGGATGCCATTTAATGGCTTCAAGGTGTCCTTCTCACAGCTGTGTCTTATTCCATTTAGAGTTTTGTATTCATACAAAATGTCTCCACAGTAGCTTAGAGAAATCTAAGAGCTTGAATACAAACCTTGGAGTCAAATAAGGTGTAGGAGTAACCTTGTGATATTCTCCTCACATCCTGGTCATTGTGATAATGCTGTTGCCTCTTTCAGAGCTATGTCTTGTCTTATGTCTCAAATGAGGAAATTGACTCTGCTGCCATTGCTGCAATACAAAGGTGCTTTCAGCTGTGCTATAAAGTCTATTGTAATGCTGAACAAGAGAAACACAAAGAACTTTGTTCAAATGTAAGAGTTAGAAGGCACAAAGCAGGGGAATGTTTACTAGGAAATAATATACATCCTCTATATGCCACACACATCTTATGTGACTATGGGGAAATATTTATAACAAAAGATCACTTCGTACAACAAAATTAGCAATATTATAATGTTTTACAGTTTACAGTGAAAATTTAACACTAATACAATGAAATCCCTGCTTTGTGTGTCTTCTCCTGAGGAGGGTGTGTTTTGAAAATGCTTGTTTCTTTGAAGCGCTATAAAGCACTTGTGGATTACCATAAATTCTTTTACTATCAATAGTTTTTGTTTCCTGTGTTTTTCACCCCTACTGACTTGAATCATCTCTAAACAGATACAACAAAGCACAGTATCTAAAAAATGCAAAGTATAAGAAGGTACAAGACTAGCATAAAGCAACATGGGAATAGATACAACCGCAAAATGGTGTCTTTTCAAATAGTGAAGCAATTGTTAATGGGAAAGAGTCTTAGGAACAATAAGTCTAAAGTTAATGGCAGATGAGAAAAGAAATTTTATTTATTTATTCTTTGCTATCTTAAACATGTTCTCATCTCAAGGTTGTACATATCTGGCAGTGTATTTCCTAAGTGAATTGGTACCTGTAGTGATTATCTAATGTGTTTAAAGTTTAACATTATTTAATACACAGTTGATGATTAATGAACATTGTCTAACAACATTACTATCATTTTATATTTCAGCCATTACATTTCAAGCAGTTTGCTATTATGGTTCTTTAAAGGAACAGAATCCATATAATAAAAATATATATTATACAAGGATTTTTTTAGACATTTGGCCCAAGTGTTACAGCATTGGTGGGCATATACTGAAAGGCTGAATGCTCTATATTTACCAAGTCTGCTTCTCTGGATAGATCATCACAGCCAATATGGTTTTGAAGGCTTGCTTTATGACTGGAGAACTGCTGGAAGACTGAATAAATAGTTTCTAATATCGTCAATGAAATGCCACAGCAGCAGGATGGATGAATTTGCCAGTAATAATGAGTTCAAGTGGTCAAAAAGAAGTTTCCACCATCAACCTTTCCCCCAGTAGCGGGACGGCCCATGGACATCAGTATCACATGTACATGACTACATATGTAGTTCCTGGAGGCCATGATAACATTCATGGCATGAGCTACCACAGAAGGGCCATCGGTGATGTCTGTCTATGGCCTGTCACCACTGAAGGCCTTGCAGATGTCCTTGGTCACTGCTTCTGCCTGAAGCCATGTTGATAGCCCTGAGCTGTGTTGCATAGAGACCGGGTTGATGTGAGTGGTCTATGCTGTCACCTATATGTTGATGTCCATGGTCTGTACTGGCACTGGAATCATGTTGAGAACCATGTGGAAGTCCATATCCATGCTATTACTAACTATGTAGGGCAAGGAAAATACTTTTCCATGGTATTGATGACTGCAGATTCACAGTTGAAAAAGAGGAAAAATCCTTTTTTTTTTTTTTTTTTTTTTTTTGGTGACAACTGTACACCCATCCCACCCCATCCTCCAAATAAAGTAGCAGCCTATACAGGAAACCATTGAAGAGAACATTTAAAATTGTGATAAGGATGCTGACCTTTATCTCTTCACAACTGAGGGCTTTTGGGAGGGGTCCAAGTAGAGAAAGACTCCCGTTTTCTTTAAGTGCCTAGCTAACGGGAGTTTGACCATGTGCTGTTGAGTATAAGGGCAACAAATGTTGGACTTGATGAGGAGTGAGGGTATTTCCTTCTTCTTTTTTTGGCGGGGGAGAAGGAGGTTACAAAGGTGAGAGGGTCAGAATATGGGAGAACCAGAAATTGAGTGTGACTGGGGTGCATGGTATGAAACTCCCAAATAATAATGAAAAAATATGCTGGAAAATAAATAACTAAATAAATGAAAAAAGTATCCTTCTTCCATTGTGGTATATACCACAAGCATTCTTACCCACTTTAGGGGGGTGAATCATTTGACTTCAATCATTCTGGTCATAAAGGTCCCTTAAATGAGTGTCCAGGAGTTTAGGTTTTAGTTGATTTTAGATGTAGTCAAGTTGGCCACCATGATGATCTATTCCAGTAACTTAAGGACCCTTAAGTACTAGAATGCCAAGGTCTCTCAAGACTGAGTGAAGTATCTACCTTTCTAAAATACATATAGTAGAGCTGCCCATAAAATTGCATCCAAAAGCTAGGTGAATAAAATAAGTGAAGTATCTCTGTTCTGGAAAATCGCACTTTTAACCTTACATTTACAAGTTAATTTATATATTGGCGGAAGATATAGAAAGCTATTGGTTGGAAACAAAGACTAGTATGAAATCCCTTTATACCTAATTAGCTGAGTAACCTTGACAAATCTGACTAAATAATCTCAGCAAATTATCTGAAAAACAGTGATAATAACTCCATTATAATTTTGTGAAAATTAAACAAAATATTGCTTACAAAGAAAGAAGGTTATAGCAACTGAAGATGCTGATAGGTTGGCAGTTATCACTTCTAAATTTTAAGAATCAGTGCTCAATAAAATAATATTTATAAATCACCATGCCAATTTTACTTTCTCCAGTATAGATGATGAAAGTATACAAATAAATATTAACACATCATTTTCAATTTCTAATTACTTATTCAACTCAATCATTGCCTTCCTAAAAGTTACTAATTGACAAATATCCTAAATAAACTATACAATGTAGTTTTACTATTTAACTCATACAACTTAAGGTAAAACTTTTTTGCTCAGAAGATGTATTCAAAACTCAATACGTTATTTTTCTCATTACTTACTCCATATGATTAATGTTTCACTCATTTACCCATGCCTGTTAAGTTCTTTTTAACAAAAATTTTCAACAAATTTTGAATCTTTAATCTTCAATTTTCCAGGTCATCAGTTAAAACTGAAACTGATTAAATAGTCTTATTCTCTTTCCCTGTTGGAGAAAATATGCGCATACCCAGAATAACTTGTGAAACACATCTTTTCCAGCTGTTTGTGTGCAGCTGGAATCCATCTGAGTTGGATTTCATGAGGAGTCTTTCTACAGAATTTGTATCATGGCTCTGCAGGGAACAACAGTTCTGAAGCAAATTCGCATCTAGGCCTCTGCCCTCTTGGCAGCAGCACCAGGACCTTGTGTTACTCTGTATCCAACAGATTCATTGTTTACAAATAATCATTTGTTATGGAAAGGGATGTTTCCATTGAGACATTAATCAAGGCTTCTTTAAAGTTTTGTGTTGTGAATGTCTTCCTCAAAAACAAAACAAGAAAAGCTATATGGACTGGAGAAATGACTCATCCAGTAAAAACTCTTGAAATTGAAGCATTAAAATCAGAGTTCATCCTAACTGTTGCAAAGAGAAGAGGAACGACTCCAATTATCCATTGGTCGAAAGACTCTTTTTATAGATTGTTAGGGATTATGATGCTTTAATAAATTACTGACCTCAGCTTCTCCTCCAATACCAAGGACTTCTCTAACACTGAGTGGTTAGTGGGGTTTTCTATACCAGCAATGTTTTACCCTTATGAAGTGGGACTTCAGTCCAAATACAGAGCTGTTGATTATTTAAAGTATGTATGTCACTATGGTACCCTTGGTGTTAGCATGCCATGCTGTTCATCAATGTGGTTCATAGACACCATAAGTAGTTATTACTGTTGAATGACTCTTTCCTTTGGAAGTTTTCATGTTGACTTTTGATAACTTGAAAACATAGCCTGCCTCCTCCGCTCTTCCCATTTCCCTCCCGCTTCCCCACTCCCCCTCCCCTTTTCCCCTCCAGTCCTAAGAGAAATTTTGAATGGTACTATTTATAATGCAATAATAAAAAATTAAATGTGAAAAAAAATGTATAAGGCTTAACTTCTTACCTAGCCATTAATCTACTAACATGTACATTGGGATCCTCAAAATAAATTTTTAATACAGAAAAAAAAAAAAGAAAACATAGCCTGTGATAATCTGGTCAGTTTGAGTTCATGTGTCACTGGGTCCTGTTTCTGAATTACATGGTGTTTTCAGCAATAAAGACGAAGGCAAGAAAAATAATCTGTAAGTATAGAGTCTCCTGAACAGCAATGTCCAACAACTCAAAATAAGGCCTCTGCTGTATGTTAGTTGGGTTTTTGCTTGGTCATATTTGGCTCTTTGTGTAAATACCATCAGTCCAGATAAAAATATCATTAAAATTATATAAAATTATTAAAATTCTGTCTGTATTTGTACACAGAATCCCTTTGATTATGCCTACTTTTTCCTTCAGGTAAATATTTAGTAGTATGATTTCCAGACAAACACCACTATAGAAAACCACAAAGCAATAAAAATGCAAAGTTGTGGAACCCATCCCAAGGAATACATCTATAAAACATTCTCAGACCCAATACTCAGGGATCATTGTGGAAGAGGGGGCAGAAAGATTTTAAGAGCCAGCAGGTCAGGGAGTTTGTTATGAGAATGTCCTCTGCTAATGTTAGAAGCTATACCTACCAATACTGCCCAAACCTGAGCTGAACAAGGATGACACCAATGAGTTAGACAAGCTTTACAAGAAAAATCCATGAGACCTTAACCCTACACAAAGAACTATATATAATACCAATTTGTTGTCCAGTTCTAAATGGTCATCCCTGAAAACACATATACATGTATCATTAAAAAGACTGAGAATGTTAAATTTAGAAATAAACATGTACATACAGTTACATATATGCATGCAATAACAAATAACAATTTACAAAAAAAGAGGTTATTAATTTGAAGAGGGAAGGGCATTGGCATAAAAAGGAAAGTAATTTACATTATACATAAAAGTGTTGTAATTTACATTATAATCTCAAAATTAAAAATAGAACAGACACAGAATGAAAAGTTGATTGAATAAAGAACATTTTCTGTCATCCCAGGACTTTGGGTGAATGTTGGAGATAGAAGTATCACTTTGGTTTCTGTCTTTGGGACTAGTTCTGGTTTCATTGGCAGTTCTTGTCTTGGAATAAGGTATAGAGTAATAAATCATGACACCCATTGTCAGCCTCCAGTGTATACCTGTACACCAACACGCTAACATATATACCACATTTTGTTATGGATGTGATTTGTTATGAACATCAAAAACAAATTGGTAAGTGCTGTTATAATTTCATTTCAGTTTTTAAATTAAAAATAGATTTAATCATACTTTTCCCCTCCCACAACTCCTCCTAGTTTCTTGCTACTTCCCCACTCACCCAACACCATGCCGTTGTTTATTTTCTTACTAAAAGTAGTACACAAAAACAAACAACTTGGAACAAAGAAACACCACAAAGTCTCTCTCTCTCTGTCTCTCTCTCCCTCTCTCTCACACACACATGCACACACACACACACACACACACACACGCCCACATGCCAAAACTACAAAATTGGAAAGCATTATATATATGTCAATAAGATAATACTACCCAAAGAATGCATTATGAGACAAAAAGTCTACAAAAATAGCATTGAGTTTATTTTTTGTTCACCATCTAGTTCTAGGCATGGGGTAAACCCTGAAGTGTCATTAATAAATCCCATGAGACTCCAGTGGATAAAACTAATATTTCCTCTGCAAATGGGTCTCAAATTAAGATACCTTCTTAGTTGAGGTAGGTGCCTGTGTCCATTTCCTCTTCTTAGTTCTAATATCCTACCTGGATTGAACTGGTATATGCCCTGTGTATGTTGCCATAGTCTTTGTGAGTTCATTGTGTTCATCAGTATGCTTGTGGCTGAAAGGCACTGTTCCTTAGAGTCATATAGGCTCTTATAATCTTTATACATCCTCTTCTGTATACCTTTCTGAGCTCTATTGGGTGAGGTTTTGATGAAAATATGCCATTTAGGACTGAGAGTTCCAAAATTTCTCACTTTTTGCATGTTATTCATTCTCCTGTTTTCTGGTGATGATTGACTGAGGTACTGATCTATGAGTATAACAGAATTTCCAGAGGAGCCATTTTATTGCAAAGCTCCTTCAGCTAAATAATAATACTTGATTTTACTCCAGTCCATACCTAATTTCAGTTTCATGGCCACCAGAGCAATATTGGGCATGTGTTCCATTCCACTAATGTCCTACAACATTTGTGCCCCTATTGTAGCATCATTATTGTAGGAAGTCACCATTGTAGATTAAAGGGTTTGCAGCTCGGTTGGTGGTTATATTTCTCCTCTGGTAGCATGAAGACTATCTTCTAGTGCCCTGAACACTAATCAGTATGTATGTATTCTCTAGTTAGGCACAATGTCAGCTTCTCCATGTTCAAGAAAATGTAGGTATTGTTCTCAACATTAGGACTTTATCATCAGTCTGTGAAGAGTAATCAATAGCCTTGCAATATCTCTAGTTGTTTGGCGATTTACAATTGGAGTCCTTCAGCCAATGACTCAACTAGATGTAATTCATTCTTGCCATTGAAGTTTTCATTTAGTTGTAGAAGATGTCTAATTAGGGAGTGTCTCCCCATTTGGTCACTACATTTCGATTTCTTTCATATATGTATATATTTAGTGAAGCTTCTTCTGCAGTAAGTTTCTATATGATCCTTTAAATGATCTGTAAATATTCCTTAGTGTTACTTGCCCCTCCCTATATTCCTTCTCTTTGTTCCCCATTCCCATTCAGTCTTCCCACTGCCTATGCACTGTTTATTCATAATAGTCTATTATGTTTCCACTTGCCTGAGAAAGCCTTCCCCCTACTAGCAACTTACTTGATGCCTAATGCCTGAGGCTCTACAGATTGTTGCAGACATTTAGAATGCTGCAAAGCTAATATCAACATATAATAGAAAACATAGTTGTAATTTTGTATCTGTGTTACCTCACTTAAGATGGTTTTCTAGCTATAGCAATTTACCTGAAAATTCCATAATTTCACTTTATAACTATTGAATAATAGGTCATTGTGAAACTGTAACAGTTTTTCATAAAATTATGAATAAATTTTTGAATTAATATTATTGATATATTATAATTGTAAATATCTACAGAGCATGGGCTGATGGCTTGACATGTCTTTAGTGTTTAAAAACAAATCTAAAACAACTAATAAATATATTTTTTATTTTTGTGAGAATAAAATTCAAATTCTTGCTTTCTAATTATGTTAACATCAGCACCGTTATTTTAATTACATGATATTGTTCATATTTCTACCTAGTGCACACCTAAATTTTCATGTGTTGCCATCTGGAACCAAGGGTTGGAGAGTATACATAACAAAACACAAGAGAGGAGATGGTAACTATACAAGAAGACTAAGAAAGTTCCAAATTTTTCCTTGTACTTTTCTTCAATAAATTTCCTACAGTTTTATGTAAATGAAATGCTCAGTAGATAGGAGGCATGTTTTCTTTAATGAAACTTTAATGCTCAATGAGGACAAATTAAATATTTGTAATATAGTTATTAAAACCTATTAAATGTATCAGGTGGACATTTTATTCCACATTATTTTGTTTTCATCAGTGGTATACCTACAAAAGTCATCATTAATGTCTGTTAGACATATGATTAAAGCACAAATTCAGCACCAGCATGACTGAGTAGGAAATCCTCTACAAGTAAATGGCTAACTTTGATATATAAATACAAGATTAGCTGCATCTCCTTTTTCATGAAGGTTAAAGCACATTCTTCTAAGCCTCATAATTAGTAAATAACTTTATATTCTAAGAAAAATCATTAACTTTTTTCAACTCCTAAAAGCTGTAAGCCTTTAGAATATATTCTATTTCATGTCATCATAAAATAAACGAGTCTCATTAATTTTCTCATCTCCTGTTATTTATAATTAGGATGTGTGGATGCAAATAAGTTTTAAGTATCTGTGGTGATAAAACAGCAAATGAGTTGGTTTCTCTGAAAATAAGCTGGGACACTTTTATGGGTTTCTGGAAATTATTTTTTATTAAGTTTGGAACACCATTACTAAACTCAATCTAAAGCAAGTTTCAAATGAAACAAAATTCCAAGTGAAAATATATATAGTCAAAAGTGCAGCAAGTGCAACTTAGCAATAGTAATCCTCCTTAGAAAACATGATGCTTCGGCTTCAATCCTTAGTCCAAAAGTCATTTTATAAAGACATAAAATGATGCAAAACTACAAATCAACTATAAGAAGAAAGATCTATTCATATCTTATTCTGTGCAAGCTGGTAGCACAATAAAGATAAATAATATTAGTAATAATAATAATAAATATTGGCCAAAAACCACACAATTATACCTTTGCATTGGTTCTGTGAGGACAATGGATAGCTTTTGTAGTCATGTTTACTCTATTAGCAAATGCATAAATGCACTAGGTCACTAGTGTGTACATAACTGTTTAAATAAACCTAAACTACTCAGCTAACCAACACAAATGAGGAAAGGTAGTTCCAGAAACTGAGACAGAATCTGAGAAATATTTGTAAAAATGAGGCTCACCTACCATAAGGAAGAATTGAGGCATTGTACTGTATAAAGGAAATGACATGGAAATTTTGTCATGGTTATAACAAAACTCAAACAAGATTTGTACTCCCGTAAAACATGAGAGGAATGAGAATAGTAATATTCTTAAAAAGATAGTCTCAAGAGTCCAGTCTTTTTTAATGCAATATGTATTAACTATTCATTTTTACCTGTGAAAGTAGAGCAGGACATTTCCGTAATTCTCTGGATTTATAAAAACTGTAATAGAATTAGTGGATTTCAAATTAAAATTTTGTTATAAAAACTCTGAACAATAAATATGTCTACAGAAGCATAGTAGAAGTTACATCCTTCTTCTTACACATGTGAAGTCAACGTGAATTCTGAATGACCAGGAGATGAGCCTTCTACTGAGAAATGGAAAAAAAGTCACTCAGATCAACTTCCTAGATGGATGAATCGTGATGATGCCATAAAGGGCATCTTTCCTATGTAACTTCATTTCATAAAGACAGTGAGCAAAAAGAGCGAAAGCATCTGTTAAAGCTCGTGAAAAATGCCAAATATCCCAGAACCTCTTGAGAAATACTATTGAGCCAAATGAAGTGGCTAGGGAGCCAATTATAAACCAGAACAAAAGAATTGCCTCAGACAGGAGATGCTAACCAAACTGTTACTCAAAAACAGAGATCCAGTAAATAAATTGTCCATAAGGAGCGAGCTAAAAGTTTCAGCACTGCGTGGGATGTTTCTGAGTGACGTGATGTGAAAAAGAAACTCAAGGAAAAATTGCAGGAGAGAGTGACCATGAACAATCCATTAAAAAGGAAATGTAAGAGGCATCAACATGATGGAGCTGTGCAAAGGAAGTCAAAGAGAACATAGGTAATATTAGTGTGATTGTCTTGAAGGATTTGAAAACCTCAATAATTACTATCCTTTCATAAAAGCCAGCACTTACAGAATTAATTGTGCAAGTTCATGAATAGGCAACCATTAAACTGTCTTGGATTGCTGTGGAAACAGACCATCCACTGCTTTCTTCCCAGCACTACTTCATTACTTTTAAAAATCTTTATCATTGTTTGTATATCTGAAAGAATATTGATGCATGTCTTTATGATAAAAACTAAAATCCTCCGTTTTATTTAATTTCAGATTTGTACACTTACCTTTTACCTCATTTTTGCAGAAATTCTTTTTATATTATTTTAAATATTGTTCCTGCTTTCTGGGCTTGGGATTCAAAGCTTTGTGAGATACTTAAATATCCATTATGGTTGTAGAAGACAGTTTGAAATGATGACCAAAAACTTGCATCTCAAGCATAGTTTTCTAAATCATGTATTTACCAATGCTAATAAATTTATTTCAAACACTTTTTACCCATTTTCCCATGGACAGTCACATAAGATTTTTAAGGCTGATAACAACTCAGTAATAAAAGTTGTGGTTTTTGTGAACAAGATATGTGAGAATAAAGCCTCTTAATTATTCAAAAACTAACCAGCATCAATTTGAATAAATTATTGCTATCTGATAATGAAAAAGAAGAAATGAGCCACCTATTCTGTGACTAGCATATAAAAAATATACAGTACAAAAGAACAGATTGATAAGCAAAATCTTTATTAGGAAATAAGGATCATGAGGGAATTGTCATTATCAAGTTATAACAACATAATTGAGTCATAATTAAAATACAGTCTTGAGATGTATCAATTGTCTTTGTGGTGGTGGCCAAATAAGCAGAGAATATGTAAATTATAAAAATTGTGATGAGACAATTTACAAATAATGGTGTGAGAAAAACAAAAATGAAAGCTTTCAGAAAATGTGTTCTTTGATTAAAACAACAATAACAATAGCAAGAATTGTCACATCATTAAAAAGGGAGGGAACTCATTTGGGACTGATTAAAAAAAGTATCACTTAACTATGAATGCATCAAAAAAAGCAAAATACCTTAGAAGACAGCCTATTTTCTCTTGTTTAGATTCCTCTATAATATAGGCATTTGGGCAAATGTATTTATCTGTTTTTATTTAATTATTCAAAACTCTTTATTTTTTCCCACTGCCTTGTGCTTCCTTGTTTTATATATGCTCCTACATCCATGGCTGTGTTCTTATTTCTTCAGTGTTTCTTAAAAGGTTTATTAAGGAGTGGAACTCTGAGACACAGCCTACTACTCCACAGAGAGGACTAAGAGATGAGTGACCATCCACCCAGAGGGACACACCTACTCTCTAGACCCTCTATATCAATACAAATACCTGAGCCCTCCCATACCTGCCTCACTTCTCACACAGCAGAGCAGGTGTGTTGCCAGCAGATAGGCTGCTCTAACACCCCCACCCCATCCATCAAACTCTGCAAGCAACAAGTCCCACTCTGCCCCCACGTCCTATTATCCCTCCCCTTTGCAACCTCAGAGAAATGCTGAAACACAAGCTGAACTACACACACACACACACACACAGAGAGAGAGAGAGAGAGAGAGAGAGAGAGGACCAAGAGAGGAACTCTGAAGCACAAGCTGTGACTGCACAGAGTGGACAAGAGAATTAACCAAGACAGCAGACCAAGAAAGCAGGCCAGAGAGTGGGACAAGAGTGTCCTCAGTCACTCCTAGAGACACAGATAGTGACAGTACAGAGCAGACCAAGACTATTTCTCAAAGACATAGACAGCCATTGCAAGGATTGGGCAAAGAGACAAAGATACTGCCAGAACCAATTGGAGGAAGAGATGGGTAGGTGCCACACATTCCACCTCTTGAGAATGTAGCCATCATGTTCTTCATTTTACTTCCTGCTGTCTGGGAGCAACGGTATCCTTAGCAGATCCTGAGAAGAGAAAATTGAGTTAATTGCCATGTCCTGGGAGAGGTATCTGTATCATTTGTTGTCCAGTCTCTGTGTAATTGGTATTTGCAAGGCTTGTCATAAATTCTGACTAGAGTGGTCGATGAGACTTGATCATCTCATCTAACCACTCTGAAATTATTCTGAGCAGCTTAGAAGACTAAAGCTAATCTTTAGGTGGTGTTTTTCAGCTTAGTGATGCTCTCATAGTCCTGGAAGAATCATCATTATGGAGTGCCATCCTCCTTCAAAGGAGGAAACTTCAAAGGTCACTAATAGGTGTGGTAATGGGTCATTGCAGAAAACTGATAGAGACTCAAACCCGAAATCATGTACAGAAAAATAAATAAAGCCTTTTTCTAGAATTAGTTAGTACTCTATTTGACTATTAATATCATGAATAAAGGTTAATATATATATATATACATATATATTAATCTTATCAATTTGAGGTAATATTTATACCATAAGAAAAGCTGTTAAAAAGTCAAAATAAAACCAAAGGATTATAAGGTTAAAGGCAATAAAATAGTTCAAAAATAATTCTTTCTGTCCCATATCAAGTGGCTCTTCTGACATGAGATAGAGATTTTGAATTTTTCTTTAACAAGCATGCTTGGGTATAGAGAAGGAGAGAGCAACACTCTAACCCCAAATCCAGCTTTAATTAAATATTAAAGAATTACAGATTCACAGTAGGACAGATTCAGACATAAAAGACCTTTAAATGGGTCACACTGTTGAATAAAGGTACGTAGTAGGCTTAAAAGAGAAAAGAAATAAAGATTATAGAGAGATGTTTTAAAAAATGGGTAAAGTCTTTAAAGAGACAGAGTACAGTTGGTTTTAGATTAAAAAATAAAGAAAATAAGCCACGTAAAAATGGAAAATTCACAGAAGTGTCAATTTTTGAATGGAAAAAAAAGAAAATGAGACTGCATATTTCTAGACTTCAAAATATTCTAATGAATTCCTTGGATTTTTTTTTAATATTCTTTTATTTTTCATTCAAAAAATTTACACTTCCTCCCCTTCTCCCAGTCCCCTCCCACTCCCCCACTAACTCTCCTCCCTCCCCCTGCTTCCTTAAGAGGGGGCAGGGTACCCTGCCCTGTGGGAAGCCCAAGGCCCTCCCCCCTCCATCCCGGCCTAGGAAGGTGTGCATCCTTATAGACTAGATTCCTAAAAAGCTAATACATGCAGAAGATATAGGTCCCAGTGTCATTATCATTGGCTTCTCAGTCAGCCCCCATTGACAGCCACATTCAGAGATTCCGGTTTGATCATATGCTCATTCAGTACTGGTCCAGCTAGATTTGATGAGCTCCCATTAGATCAGGAACACTGTCTCGGTTGGTGGACCAGCCTCTCCCGGTCCCGATTTCCTTGCTCATCTTCTCCCACCTTCTGCTCTTCGACTGGACCTTGGGAGCTCAGTCCATTGCTTTGATGTGAATGTGGGTCTCTGTCTCTATCTCCATCCATCGGACGAAATTTCTATGGTGATGATCAAGATATTCATCAATGTGATTATGGGACATGGCTAGATTAGGCACCTTCTCCTCTGCTGCCCAAGTACCTAGCTGGAGACATCCCCGTGGACACCTGTGATCCCCTCTAGAGTCAAGACTCTTGCCAATCCTAAAATGACTCCCTTAATGTAGATATCTTATTCCCTTCTCCAAAATCCACCCTTCCTCCATCTCCACCCTCCCACTCCCCCAAGCTCTCCCCAGTCCATCCCGTCTCCCTCCCTCTCTCCCTTTCACTCCGCCACCCCTATCTGAAACTAAGTTTACTGTATTGCTTAATAGTTTTATTTTTTATTATTTGAGGACCTCTATATTTTTCCATACATATTTCCTGTATATTGTTTCCATATAGATATTTTCCATTTGTATTTTCTGTAATGCCTGTAACTAACCTAGTGGAAGTGAAATAAAGCCTGGGACTTTCAAAACAAATAAAAAAAAGAATAGATAGATTCTTATAGATAGTTATAATTATAGTTTTCCATTTTTATGATAAAAGATAAAATAGATCTAAATATGGAAACTAGTTCTTTCTTGATAACTGTTTTGTTATATGTAATTTTACTATGTTAAAATGAAAGACTTTCTTTTTTGTTTAAACAAAAAAAGGGGAAATGGTGTAGGCGGTCCTTCTGTTTGTGTGTTGCTTTCATTGGTTGAATAAAGAGACTGTTTTGGCCTTTTGATAGCACAGACCTTAGGTGGGGAGAGTAGACAGAACAGAATGCTGGGAAGAAGGTAGTGTGGCAGATGCCATGGCTCTCCTGCCTGAGACAGACACTGGTTAGATTCATGCAGGTAAGCCATAGTCAAGTGGCGATACACATTAATGGAGATGGGTTAAACTAATATGTGAGAGTTAGCCAATAAGGGGCTGGAGATAATGGGTCAGGCAGTATTTCAATGAATACAGTCTGTGTAATTATTTCGGGAGTTAAGCTAGCCGGTTGCGGGGAACACTGCCCACTCCTCATTACTACAGCCCATCTCAAGCTCTGTTTTACATGCTATAAAATTCCAATCACTAAAAGCTGAACATTTTACCTCATAAAGAGGCCAAATTGGATGCCAAAATTCTGGTACAATTATTGTTACATCCACACATGTATCTACCAAACCTTGATGACAATGTCATTTTTCATATTTTTAATTTTGGTCTTTGTTCATTATATAGAAGCTTATCAAAATATTTGCTTTATGTTTTTTCCTGAAGATGTGAGGCTTACTTCTGCTGCATAGAACAGTCAATGTCTAACCAGATTTCAAGGCAGTTTTCTAGTTTGGCAGCAGTCTAAGAAAGGGTCCAAGGAAAGCCCACCAGAAGAGAAAAAAGGAAAACCTTGTTGGTGTGGGGGTGGTTCTGTTTTGAACCTGTTTGGGGATTGTAGAATATAATGTTGTGGTCTCTGTACATCCTCCTCAACAATGCTTCCTTCAAATTCATCTGATTTCCAATTGTAGTCATCACAAACTTGTTGGTCATTTGTTAAGTCCTAACAGTATTTCTTATTCCCCTTCTGCTATTAAAATTTTATCTTTTCTTCATTTCTACTTTTAATTATTTATTAGTTCTTTGGCTAGCTAGCTCACATTATTATTTGTATATTCATATATTACATTGCCATTTTACTTTGCTTTCACAGGATAAATATTTGTACAGTCTAATGTGTGTTTATATACAATATCTTTTAACCATGTGAAAAAATGTGAAGTCAGGTGTGTGATAAATTATTCATACTATGATAATCTCTATAATCTTTGGATTAGAGACAGGCTTACAGGGTGCTACTAATGTCTGCTGGATTATGGACGATTGATGGGTGCTAGGATAGGTGCAATCATTTTATTTAGCTGTGCACTCAATAGTGAGCACCTAAGCCTGCAATGGATAGTTCTAAAACCATTGTCAAACAGATGGTCTAGAGTAAAACTTTTGGTTTAGTTACTGTTCTATTATTGTGAACAGATTCCTTATCCAGACAACTTTTAGATAATACAGCACTTAATTGGAGGCTTGCTTATAGTTTTAGATGGTAGCCCATCATCTCATCATCTCCATGGTGGGAGGCAAACAAACATTATATTGGAGTAGTAGCCAAGTGCTTTATATCTTGATCTGTAGGTAATAGGCAGAAAGAGATACTGGGCTGAGTATGTACTTCTGAAATCTGAAAGCTCCCCAAATCTAGAGCCACACTTCTTCAACAAGGACACAGACACTCTAATAAGACACATTCTAATTGTTCTCAAGCAGTTTCAATAAGTGGAGAGGAAACATTCAAACCGATTGGGACCATTCTCATTTAACTACTACATCCATGGTCATGACTGTGGTGTTGAGTAAACTCCATTGTCTATTAAAACAAACAAGAAAAAATTGCATTCAAGGAATAGAAACTTTATAAGGAGGAGATACCTAACACAGATGTGACGGATATATGAAAGAAAAGAAGTTAAACTATTCAGAGTATAATTAATACATATGAAACTCTCAAAGTACTAAATTAAAAGTATGAAAACGATATAGAAAATACAATGTCAATGATAAAATGCAAAGTAAAAATTAAAAGAGGATGATAAATCATAGATCCTTTATCTTCTGTTTTTGTCCATTCATGTGATATTTACTTTCTTTTTTTGAATTTTTTATTATTTTTGGGTTCTAGTATGATCACATCATTTTCCCTTTTCCTTTTCTTCCTCCAAACCCTCCCATGTAATCTTATTATAGTGCTTCAAACTCATGGACTCTTCTCTGCTAATAATTTCTCAACAATATGAATGACTAAATTTGAAATGAACAAGGACAATGATAGACATGCTGACTTGGTTTGAAGAACACTAGGAGGCCTCAGTCCAACACAGGCAGCTACAGAGAACCAAGGAACGCTGATATCAAAAGAAACATTTGTCCCCAGAGACTGTCTCCGTTTGACCAATATCAAATGTCAGCCCTGAAAACATACACACACATAATGCACGGACTGAGCAGGTTGTACATATGTACTTAGTTACTTAGTAACACACAGAAAAAGAAAATAAAATACCACAATTTATTTTAACAAGTATTGAGTTAACTTCTTTGGTTATTTATTTAATTATGTATGTGCTTATGCATACATTGCTGAAATTTTGTGGTTACATATCTGTCTATAATTTTAAATGTATATTTTATCTTTTTAGTACTGATCACAGGCATCTTGAATATATACAATTAGGTCAATGCTTTGTCCATTTTTTCTTTAGACAGCTCTGCATTTAATGGCCATATGGCAAAAAAATAGTTACTTAAATATCCTTTATTTAAAAGTATTGCAGATTAAATTGCTTAATCTTTAATTTTTGCAACAGTAATAGATAAAGAAATGCAGACTTTCATTTCATTATTTTTATTTATTTTTGCTTTTCTTTCTTTGTTTTTTGAGAGAAAGTCTTGGCTGGGCTGGAAACTCACTATGTAGATCAGGATGGTTTCAAGCTCATAGGGATTTACCCCTGCCCCCTTACTGTCTGATTGCTGGCATTAGAGTATGCCACTGTACCCAGATGTTACTATATTTATCCAGATTTAATTTAAGGTTTTTTTCAAATATAGATGGCAATGACATAAAATGAATTGTAAGCGACTTTTTTGTGTTAAAATTCTAAGTTTTATTTGATTATTTCATTAACCAAGAGAAGGTTGTGTCTCTATATTTTTCTTTCTCTAAAGTGGCCACTGTGCCTAACTATGGACTGGGTAGATACAGACTTTACTGCAGAAATCATTTTGTTTTTATTTGTTTCATTTTTTTCTATCACTATTAATGAAACTACCCGAAAGCCCAGACATAAAATGATAACTTTTAATTTTCCAAACTTCTGTGCTCAGCAATCTGATAAGCTCTGCTAATTTTTCTGGAAACATTCCAATAACTACTGTTTTCATCAGAACTACAGTGCCCATGTTAGCCTTTCTGAATTTATAATTGGTGTACATTGCCATGAAGCACACTGAGTCTCTTCCTCGGGAATTTTATTCTCCAACAAGATATATCTGGTCCTCACAACTTGATGGTCTCAGGTGTTAAAGTTTACACCTTGAACTTTAGGATTCCATTCCTATTGTTCTGTGATATTCTATTGAGCAAAACAAACTCCACACAAGAAAGAAGAAGTCATAGTCAAAGATAGTGGATGAGTGAACATTGCCTTGTGATGAGAACAAATGGAAAAATAGAAAATTGCCCAGCATGCTTAGCCAGTATCACCTATAATGACAGCATTTATACTTTGTTGTGTAACTTCATGTTCTGTTAGTTTCATTCTAATGAAGGAGATTGAGTTTACAGTTTTACTTATCATCCATACTTAGTTTCACAATCAGACCATATTGTTAATAAGAAACTTCAAATTTACATAGAATTTTGACTCTGTATGTATATTTTCTTACATAGTTTGTATCTCATCTAAGAAACATGACAAAAATACAAGGAAAAAATTAAAATGAAAATTAATCAGATAAAGGACAGCCACCTTGTAACCCAGGTGCTGTGGGAAGGAAAGTACCCCAAAGTAGCTTCTTCCAATACAAGATGACTATGCACAACTAAAATAGGAATTAAAAGAGTAAAGAATAAAATCTGATTATTCATTTTCAGCACAAATTCATTTTCATAAATATTTTATTGGATTAGGGAGATAGATTAGTATGGATAGTATCCACACACATACATACATTTGTTCATACCTGAGTTCAATACCTGGAATCTAAATGAAAAGTGAGATTAAAGATCAGGCATATATAATTCAATAACTGCTGAGGTAGAAGATGGATACAGGAGAAGGTCACAAAAACTCAAGGTCCAGATACTCTCGACTTTGTGGCCCAGCAGCAGAAGCAAGATAGAAACTGCCTCTAACTACAGGTGAAGTTAGCCTCCTAAACTGAAAGTTTTCCATAGGCAGATCATGACACACAATTGTTCTTACACACATACAATAGTAAGAATAGTAACAAGTTAAAAATTCCATACCAATGATATTTCTAATAATTCAGTGTGTCAAACAAAAGGGGCTAAATAATATGAGTATCATAAATACATATTTAGAGAAATAAAATCAAGGAATATACCTTATAAAAATGAATGTAAATACATTTTAATTGACTTGAACTTTATTTATTAAAATGTTAAAGCATTCGAAGGAGGGAAGTAACTAAGACCCTTACTCAGCTATAATGCCTATCAGCCACAACAATGGCTACCAAGGCACAACAACCCTATGGGTGTAACCATGACATCTGTAACTTGGAGATAACCAACAGAACTCTAACTGGACCTAAGACCTGCTCAACAAGAGGGAAATCATGCCCGTTACTGGAAACCTATCCAAATAGCCTTGGCTAGTGAAGCTATGGATCATGGAGACGAGCCCTACAACCACAACTTACTAAAACAGTATGATTCCTGCCCATACTCTACATATGTGTTCTTACACCCACAGACAAGTGTAGCCTTCACCCACTCATCAAGGATACTTCTTTTTGTAACAGAATGAAGACAAATACAGAAAACCACAACCAATCAAAATACAGAACTGTGGAGCCCAATACCGATGTATACACATATGGAATACTCACACCTAATCCCCAGGTTTCAATGCAGAGCTGAGGAAAAAAGATTATAAGAGAATCAAGGAATTTTCCATGAGACTGTGCATCGTTGAAATGTCAGAAGCCATACCTATTAAGATTTAAGACATATAAGTGAGTTGGATTGATTGGGCACAATTTGAACAGATCACAGGTTCAATGATTATATGTACAAGACAGATGAATGACTTCCATTTACGATCTAAAAAGAAAATAAAACCTGACATTCATTAGCATAACATATATCCTCAAAGGAAGAAAATATGAAATGACACTAAAAATACTGAGTCTTTACAATGTTTATTAGCACTTGTGGTTGTTTACTTTTGTAGAACTGTCTTTTAAGTTCCATGCCCATATTTTGATTAGGTTTATGTTCTTATTGATGACTGTTCTTTTGAGTTCTTTAGGTGTTTTGGATATTAAGCCTTTGTTAGATATAAAATGGAGGAGATTTTCTTGGATCCTGAAAGTTGTCTCTTTATCCAGCTGTCGGCTTCCTTTGTTGCTTAGTAGCTTTATAATTGCGCATACACTTGTTTGCCAATTTTTAGTGTTATTTCGTGACAAACATGAATCCTGTGTAGAAATTTTTTACCTATGGCTATGTCTTAAAGGGTACTCCCTAAATTTTCTCAAGCAGTTCTAAAGTTTCAAGTCTCAAGGTGACAACTGTGACATGCAAAAAAATAGATAAATAAAAACTGGAAAAGAAAATAATATGGAATTGAAGCTGTCAGGAGGAAATCACAAAACAATGATTAACATATGAGGTCAACTAAACTGTAGCACAGATATCCACATCTTTAAATTTTACACCAAAATTTCCATGGAATCTTGAGTTTAAATATGTCTTATTATTTGAGTAATGTATTCTAGTAAAAGGGGGCACCTTAATTCTGATGATTACTTTTTATACTTGTAAAGCTTATTTTTTCATCTTTCTGCCAAAAACAACAGAATGATGAGTTAAGACAGTGAGAAGAGTTACAATGCAAAAAAAAATTCCTGTAACAATATAGAGGCACAGCAGCAGGAATGGGGTGCAGACAAATATAAAGGAAATACTCATGCCATTAAAATATGCACTTGGTGTGTGGGAGTCCAAGCTGATGGCTATCAGTTTGAATCTGTTCTCTAAACTCCCATGAAAAGCAGGAGAAAAATTAATATCAGTGTACAAGGGAAATTTTCAGGACAGGTTGAAGAACATGTAGAGGTTGAGAAATAAACATTAAGATTTAATTTTATACTAACTGAACACTCATGAAAGAACTAAAAATCAACAAAAAATAAAAAATCTAACAAGAGTCTTTTCCAAAGATGAAACTGACACTGTAAATAAAATGAGAATGATTTATAATGCTCCAGGACATGTTTCTGGGAACATTTGCAAGGTTGAGAAGGCTGTAAGTTGTTCTATATGGAACTGAATATTTTGCCACATTCATACACTAAACAGACACAATTTCTGAAATATATTTTAGAACAAATACACAGGAAAGTACCTAAGAGCAAAGTGTTACAAAGTGTATTTGCCATAGCATAATATTATCCCCTGAACAACTTTGCACAATATAAATGCAAGTCAAAGATTATTTGGCTATTTAAGAGCAATTTATTCATTTATTCTATGAAGAAAGCAGAACATGTAAAATGAGTGATCAACAATTTTATATATATATTTGTGTATACATAAATATGGATATAAATGAAATTGAATAAACTATATGTATCTGAAGTCAAGAGCTATAAAAGTAAATTTGATAGTTATGTATATGTCTCTGTACAGTTGTGAAGAGGATTGAAAGCACTGGGCAATAATAGTTCTTATTCTAGAAATGTATTTCTAAATCTAATTTCATCTATTTTCCCTTCTAGATGGACCAAGTACTTGTCTTTTGCTTCACACATGGTAACTGTAAATTGTCAGTATGACCAAAATTTCTCAGGAACATCATTAAGGGACCAGTTTAATCTCTTGTAATCATGGTAAATGTAGCCAAATTTAAAAATAATCAGCCAAATAAAGGAGAGATTAAATTCTGTGCCTGTGAAACTGCAGGTGTACAGTAGGATGCTGAGACTAAACCTGAGAACAAATTGGGCTCTTCACATGAAATTAATTGATAGCCAATGGTTTCCGTGCAGAGCTGAAGGGTATTTTAGTAGAGCTAAAAATGTAAGCCATAAATTTCTCCCCAACATGGGCCACAACCACAATTCTCAACATGATTGTGTCAATTGAAATGCCTTCTCATGACGAAATACTTGAACAAAATTGCCTGCTAGGGATAAATGAAAGCAGCAATTATGTACTTGAATTTGGACTCCTGACACAAGTCACCTTTCATTATCTTATCATAAAGTCTGAAGTCTGCATTACATAAACATAAATTAGCCAAACTGTCTTTATCGGTGAACATGACACAAGAAATGCTAAACTGATAATGAAAAAAGTTCCATGCACTTTATAGTATTAAAATTATTTTTAAAATAGACAATACCTGGCCTCAAATATAATTTACAAAATTAATGGCAGAGTGCTTATTTAACAAGTTTAGATATTTACGATTTAGTGGGGATAGCTGATTATGTGAGTATCTTTTCAAATAATCACTGAGATGCAAGATTCCAGAATCATCTAAGTTGTACCGTTTTTTTATACTAAAAGATGACAGACTTGAAGAATGAAAACATTCCCATTTTTGATTGAGATATAATCAAAAATTCTTGATTAATAGAGAAATATTTTCTGATTTCTTCAGAATTCTTTATGTTCTAATGTTTGATTTGTGAATAACATAATAAATGATTGCAAAATTGTTTACACTATTAAACACTTCAAATTCCTTACTGAGAAATAGGTAATCCCCTTACAGGTACTTTTTATTCTGTTATATATTTTATATATCACTGAATATAATTGACAAGGCTGAAATAATGTCAATGAGTTCTATGAACTGAGGATTGTTATTCCCAAGGACAATGCAAATTAAAAAATACTTCCTGAAAATAGAATTTTTGAACTTGTAAGGATGCACACACACACAATCTTTCTCTCTCTCCACATATGCAGTATACACAGTATATATTATGTATGGAATTATATAGGATAGACTATAAATATATATGCATTTATATTTTTTGATTTGTGGATTGAGACTAATTGTCTTAAGTTGCTGTGCTTTTCTATTTTCATCAAAAATGCTATGGAATAAAATAATTTTCTATTCTAGTCATCAAATATTACTGATTCTAGTTTATAAACTAGAAATAGTGAGGCCAATATCAACAATGTTTGACAATATATACTGTGCATAGGCTTATCAGCATTATATATGTATAAAGATTGCTTACAAAATGAGTTAATAATGAGTCTGTAATTTTAAACTAAGAAACTAAGGCCAATAGCACAACTTGCCAATACATCCTCAAAATGTGTCAATAATCCGACTGAATACAAGCTTGTATTCATTGGAAATTTTAGTCTGCTCTTGCAGTTTTTTTTAAATAAAAATATATTAGAGTCCATTTAGAGCATATAATTTTCCTAATCACATATGCCATAGTCTTTACTATGTTTCAAAATGTTGCCTGTCACATTACAATTTTGACTGATGAGATTACAGAGTGATCTGATGTTTTAATAAAACTCTAAATTAAAATTTAGGGGAAATTAAAAAGTAACAATAACAAACCCAGCAGGGAGAAGGCCTTTCTTCTTAATTGTTCCTCTGAAAACTAGTAGAAGTAAAATAAATTTTTAAAAGGTTCTAAAAATTTTTGAGTAAGATTACCCATGCACTGACAGAGGATTTCTTTTTTTTTCTATTTTATTTTTTTAAAAACCATTTCTTTTCTCATTTCATATAGCAATCCCAATTCTCACTCCCTCCCAGCCTCCTGCTCTCTACCTTCTCCTGCAAACCAACACGCATCCACTTCTCAGAGAGGGTAATACTTCCCATGGGGAGTCAACAAAGTCCAGCACATTGCCTTGAGGTAGGACCAAGGTCCTCTCTACTATACCTAGGCTGAGCAAGGTATCCTTCCAAAGAGAATTGGTTCAAAAAACTCATACAAGCAATAGGGATAAATCCTTGTTCCACTGCCAGTGGCCCCACAGTCTGCTCCAGCCATACAACTGATACCCACATTCAGAAGGCTTAGTTTGAGCCTATGCTAGTTCCCCTGGTGTCAGACCGGAGTTGGTGGACTTCCTTTAGCTCAAGTAAGTTGTTTCAGTGGGTATCCACATCATAGTCTTTATCCCTTTGCTCACTTGCCTCTGAAATTTTAGGTGTTAGAATTTATGTCATGAAGTAATGTGGGATTCCCCTTTGTATGTTATGAATACCATTGGCTAATAAAGAAACTTCCTTGGCCTGTTGATAGGGCACAATAGAGCTAGGTAGTGAAAACTAAACTGAATGCTGGGGGAAAGGACGCAGAGTTAGAGAGAACTCTGACTCTAGCCCTGACGGAGCCAGACAGAACTTCACCAGGTAAGCCACAGCCTGTGGTAATACACAAATTAATATAAATGGGTTACATTAACATGTGAGAGCTGGCTGATAAGAAGCTAGAACTAAAAGGCCAAGCAGTGATTTAAGATTAATAAATTTTCACTGTGATTATTTGGGGCTGAGCAGCCGGGAACCAATAAGCTGCCTCTTACTACAAATTGGCTTGCCAATGTGGTCAACTAAAATCCACTTAAAACCTGAGAGAATTTGGGAAACAAAACAAAACAAAACAAAAACAAGCAAAAGAAAAAACAGAGTTAAGCATGGCTTAATGCCATGGCTTCTTTAAGAGAAGTTTTCCTGATTTAGTGACAGCAGAAAAAGAAAACAGCGTGGCTTTGAAACAGCTGTTTTCTAGGCCATACTACCAGCATGAACTCTGACTTTTTCAAGATGTCAAGCATTTAAATGGAGTTTGTGGCCAGTGTGCTGCAAGTTACATGGTGGCAGCATGAGCCAACTGTTTGTCAGAGTTGAGGTGGTGAGGACAGCTCCCACAAGGCAGTGTCAGAGGAAGTGAATGGACTTCTACCATGTCGGACTGGGTGGAGCAAGCAGGCAGGGCTGTATTACCCTTAGCAATGACTCTGCTTGGGTTTTTAAGAAGTGATTAGCATTTTAAGAAGTCGTCCTATTCAGAAAAAGATTACATTTGCAATAGGACAGATTCAGACATAAAAGAACTCTAAACAAATCACAGTGTTGGATAAATGTATATAGCCTAGGGAGAAAGAAGAAAAGGTGTAAAGAGTTATGAAAAAAAATAAATGGTTTTTAAAAAAGTCTTTAAAGAGACAGAGTAAAGAAAAATAAGCCACATAAAGAGGAAAATTCAGTCAGGATTATGTATATTATTGTGTTTTCTTTAACTTTTTTGACTGTAAGGAGCTAAGTACAGAGAGACATTTTATTCTATGGGCTGCTAAGCTAAACCAGCATATATGTTCTAAAGGTATCATGACTTTCAAATTTGGGCCAAAGGATTTGTTGCTTTGGAAAAGAGGTTCTGCTTTACTTTCTACAGAAGATGAGAATCTGTTGAATCCTTCCATACTAATGTGGTTTGATGGACCAAGACCCCCTAACAGTCATGTGAACCACCCCCCAAAATACTTAGCACACAAAAAGCAGGAAGCAGTTTGGAGAGAACTACATCCATATTCCCAAATGTTGTTTATGAATATTTGTTTACATTTAAAGGGGGATATGCTATAGAGATTTGCATTGGTATGGATCTTGGTTTATTGATACATATTTAAGGTCAGTTTGTTATTTGTGTATTTCTGCTCTTGATTAAGGTATTGTGTTTGTACAGCTCAATTAAAAATGTAATGTATAATTAAGAAATACATGTTATTAGATAATCATGTATAATAGTCAAGTTTGCAGTCATGTTAGTTAGATTTTCTTGATGTACAAAGATGTATTTCAAATGGATAGATATCCTTCAAACCTTTCAAAGACTACAGAATATGGCATTTAAAATGTTTAAGAACTTAGGACTTTTCGTGGCAATGAAACACATCTGCTCATGACAGCACCAATTACTTCAAGAGGAACATGGGCATCAAAGAAGCACCATATGGAGTTTGCTAGCTATTGGGGTAAGAAACTGCTCTTGCCTGGATTACTTGATGCTATGCTGTATGACCTGGATATGCAGAACCCACAGAGAAATGACTGCTGAATTTGCCTAAAGGTGAAACCATCCTTCAGGATTCCTACTTCATGAAAGTGTCTGCTAGGCATTCTGCAGGGCACAGAAAAAAAGTGGCTGACAAACTGCCAATATAGGTGGGACTGTCTTTGAAATTTCCTGCTTTGTGGAAAGTCTGCTAGATACTATGGGCCTGTAGGCTAAAGATGGATGCCCCAACAGTACAGAAAAACTTTGGTTGACTATCCAGGTTGATAAATGTTTCTGTCAATTCTAGAGTTTTGGAAGTAGTTTACAATGTACTTTCTGTTTACTTAGGTAATATTATATCCTTCTGGAGTCTTTGATGGAGCTGAAGAATTTATAGTTATAGTAGTCCTTAGGTATGATAAAAGATAAAGTAGATATAAATATTGCAACTGTAATTGTTGCTTGATACCTGTTTTGTTATATGTAATTTTACCATGTTAAAGTTAAAACCTTTCTTTTTATTTAAACAGAAAAGGGAGGTGATATGGGATTCCCCTTTGTATGCTATGAATATCATTGGTTAATAAAGAAACTGCATTGGCCTTTAGACAGGGTAGACTAGAGCTGGGGGGGACTAAATTGAATGCTGGGAGAAAGGAGGCAGAATCAGTGAGAAGTCATGGAGCCCTGACAGAGTCAGACAGAACTTTACCCAATAAGCCACAGCCTCATGGTGATACACAGATGAATAGAAATGGGTTAAATTAACATGTAAGTACTAGCTGATAAGAAGCTAGAGCTAAAAGGCCAAGCATTGAATTAATTAATACAGTTTCTGTGTGATTATTTCAGGGCTGAGCAGCCAGGAATCAACAAATGGACTCCTACAACAATGAATGGTGCTCTTTATGGAATGTGATTTCTAGTTCACAATTCAAGAAGCTGGAAGTACTACAGTAAATGTTACTGTGCTGTCATCATGCAGAGTATTTCTTCCTTAAACAGCAAAGCCATTTGAGAAAGAAAAATAAATTTCCATGAGTCACAAGTCCAAATTCCAAACTGTGCAGCAAAGAAAGCAAAAAGGAGACAACACATCTTTTATATCTGCTTAAACAAAACTATAAATAAATAAATCCATAAATAAATCTTCTTGTATCCATCACCTTCAAATCTCTTGTTTCTCAGCAGTGTTGATCGATGATGAGGAAACTCATGCAATAAGCCAAATGTAAGCAACTTTATGAAAGAAAATCACAGAATAATGAAACAAAAGTGCAGATAGTGTGTAATAATTTAAGAGTGGAAAATTCTGAATAGTAATATATATATATATGACAACTTTATATGATGTAGAACATGCTTTCTTAATCCAAAGATCGTAATGATCTTATGATGTTTGTAGATTTCTAGTTCAAATGTGGGGGTTAGGTGAATGGCCAGTGTCATATATTGAAGCTTATTTATGTTTATACCTGACCCCTGCTTTGTTAGCTGCTGACTAAGCTGCATACTTTATGTTGGCCCTGGTCTGTGTTGCTAGTTGTGAGTATTGCAGATGCTTTTTCTGTTTGGCCTTTCGAGGTCTGCTAGCTTTATTTAAACTACATTCTCTGTTCTTACGTTTATGTAAATATCTTGTAGTTTTCAACAAGGCTTTTTTCCTTTACTGTCATTGATGTGGTAGGTCCTGCCTCAGATTCCTTTGTGAACATGCTTTGATGATTTTCATTATTTCATATGGTAACTTTAGAAGTCAATATTCATGATAAAATAAATTAAAAATCAAAGCAAAACAAAGAGATGAGGTTTTCTTGATGGCATTCACCTACTATCAAATTCCCAGAGCAGAAGAAAACTTGGACCTTGTTTTGGACTTTTCAGATTCCAGCACAATACAAAATACTATTTTTGTAGCTAGAGCCTAATGTCCTCCTTGGGGGAAAAGGCGTGAAGGCATGGCATCAATGACATAGATGCCAGGAGTCTGTTGAAAGAGATACAGCAAACTCAATTATTTATCAAGGGTAAAACCTTAAGCACCCTCCCATCACTCAGGCTTTCAGATCCATTGACTTCACAAGGTCTCCCCTCATTAGCTAGGCACAATCAGGACCTCTGACAGCACCTGTTGCTAGGCCCTCAGGCAGCATTGCATTGCCAACCCTCATTGGCTAGGCACAATCAGGACCTCTGACAGCATCAGGCAGACTCCAGCTGACTCATCTTGGTGTGGTAGGTCTGAACTTCCCACACTTTTCCTTTATAATATACTCAAGTTATGGCATTCTGTTATGAAAGAACAAATAGGCTATGACATTCTCTCACACTAACAAGTTCACCTCCTTGATGTACATCTACTCCCTGAAAAGCAGAGCAACCTAAGTGGATTTAATAATACCATTTAAACATAGAGACCAATATACCTGTATGAAGCAGATTGTTTGCATTTGACTAGTTGCATTACGAACAGTATTATTTTAATTGTAAAGATACAAAGTCAGAACAACTTAGTGTCTGCTCTGTTGTATCAATCACTATGTATGGAAACCCATAATATTTTCATTGTTACTATTATAAAAACATTACTTCTTGCTAAGAAAACTTCTCTCATTGCCATAATGAGTTTATGGTCTCATGCTCATGAAGTTTCTATTCATATTACATATGCCATACTAGAAGGAGTTGGCTTTCACATCTTGGAATGGTTATTGAGTATGTATTTCAAATTGCAGCTAAGAGACAGGCTATAGTACAGCATACTGTTCATTAAGATGACATACAACCTGGCTATGTAGTCTTCCATTCATTTTTTGACAGAAAGCTAAAGACAAGCAACCAACAGTTGATTCTATATGACACATGTAGGCAACATGGCTGGATAGCATATTCAGTTGCTGATGAGTTTTGTAAAGGTAATAAGAAATCACAGAATATATCAAATATGTATTTATTTCTAGCTCAGGTGTTGGATTTTCCAACCTCTATTTTATGTCCCTGTAATGACCAGCAGAGAGTAACTTGATCACTGTACCCACCAGCTGCTTTCTAGAGAGATGTTGAGGAAACAGAGATTCATTCCTCCTGGAAAAAATAGTAAGAGTGAAAAACACATTCTATTTTGTATACTTAGTTACAGTAATTGATGTTTCTTTTTTCTCAAAGGAATATAGTACATTGTAGAGTAAGTGGTCACTGACCAAAATCATGAAATAAACCATACATATTGAACTTCATTTAATATAGATGTAAAATATTTCACATGTTCCTTTGGTTTTTGTAAGTATGGGAGGGGCACAAGTTTCTCCAAAACTGTATCATGCCTTGTTGACCAGGAAAGAAACATGTTTCAAGTGACTATAAGAATACGTTACTCTATTATGTGATATGCATCATTTGGGCAATGCTATCTGTGGCAATTTTGAATTCAATCATGTCTACAATGACTTTATACTCTAAATCTAGAAGTCATAACACAGAATGCTAGTACACTGGGTTGGTTACTCTTGGCTGAATTTTATTAAGGAAGTTCAAGGCGGAGATGAGCACAGAAAAAAAGAATTGCTGAGTTCCAGCAGGATAAGATGGAGGGCAGGGCCCAGTAACTCAAGGACTCATTGGCCTAGAGGAAAGTCCCTCTTTGTTGTTCTTGTTTTTTATTAGTTTGCCTGATTTTGTTTGATTACTTATTTGTTTTGCTTAACTTTCATTTCAATCCTATTGCAGAGATGGAATTATATTTGTATGTTAAGCAACAACAAAAGCGAACTGATACAGAACTTCATGAAAAGGATCATATTGGGACAACTGAAACCTCAGAAGCTCTGTATGTCCCTATGTTCATAGTACCATTATTCCTAATAGCCAGAACCTGGAAACAACCTAGATGCCTCTCAATCGAAGAATGGATAAAGAAAATGAGGTCCATTTATACAATGGAGTACTACTTAGGGGTAAAACATCATTTTCTATATTTTAAAATATGTTTGTTTGTGTGTGCGTATAAATGTGACCATTTAGAGGTCAGAGAAAAATGCATGAGAATCAGTCCTCTTCATCTACCATGGTGCAGCCAGTGGTGGTGTTTAGGTCTTGGGCTTCACATGAGTCAAGCCATCTCACCATCTACTTTACTTGGGCTGATAATTGGTAGATATTAACTATAAGGTAAAAATTTTAATTTGTTCTGTTCTAATTAGCATTTTGTTATATTATTAGTCAGTTGTAGACTTAATAAAGGAAGCACAAATAGAGGATTATGAGGAAATTGTAGACCCGACAAGCTGTCAGATTCTTAATCAATTGAGGCAATGATGTCCACCTGACACCAGTTAAGATGCATACAAACTAAAAACCCAATGTGCATGAATTTACCTAGTTCAATGTGATCTAAAAAGTATACACAGTATATAACTTTCTGTTTACTTTTTCCGGTAATAAATGAAGTTTACTGAATTTAAGACACTAAAAAATGTAAAAATTTCCTTTTTTGTTTTAAATCAGTGTAGGTTTCATTGATTAACTTCTTCATAACCCCAAACACTTAAGAAATTTTCTCATAAAACAACCTCAAAATCAAATGATGTCAGTGATTTCACTTTAAATTACATGTATAAAAGTACAGGGCAATTATGAAGTCTGTGGATGGCATTTTAAACCGAGCATATGAAGAAGAATATAAAACAACCCACCTACACCTCCTTTGCTATTCACCAATGAAATAGCTACCTCTTTTTACAGGTAACAAAACCCACCAATTACTCTTGACAAATCCTTTATTTGGAACACCTGAACACCTGTGCTAAGACATTCAGTAACAAGTCATTACTCAAAGGTTATGATTTTTGAAAATATAAATACGTACACCTTTCTGTTAAACAAGTGATATTTAACTGTAGGGCTTCTTTATCCTTTTAAATTTTAAATATTTTTCTGGCAATCTACCCTGTTTTCCCTGAATAATTGTTATCTTACTGCCAACATTATAACCATTTTTTTCAATGAATGCATCAACATTAAAATGGTGCTAAAGACTACTGAGTCTTACTAAATTTGTTTTGGCAATCAAGGCAGATGGAAAATACTGTATTTTCCATGTGTTTTGCTATGCAACCTTCCTAGCATAAAGCTAAGGCCTCTTATAGCCACAAACTTTAAAATATCATTTATTGGTAGATTATTGTAAAATAAAAATAACATTTAAGCAATAGTAGCAGTCACTTAAAAATGATTAAACATATATAAAGGTTGCAAACATTACTGTTTTCTTATAAGGGTTAGTGATTTTCCACATGACTTATTGATGATAATGAATATGGTGAAGATTATGATAGTAACATTGAACTACATTGTATAAGCCAGGGAAATATAGGTTATATCCAGTCTAATGGTGTTAATAAACAGTTTATTTCAATAGTTATTGTTATTCTCCTCATGATTTACAAAATAAGAGTAGAGTACCAAGGCTTTTTAATTCATAGAAGCTAGAAGGAACATTATATTCCTAATGTACATAAGCTGTGCCTCATGCACTTACAGCTGTATCCATAGACTGCAGCTCTGAAGCCTCATCAGAAAGCTTCTTTTTGCAGTAGATAATGATTAAGACCTGGAATGGGGGAACCCACTGAGAAAGCTGACTTGACCTCTTGGGAGCTCATGGACTCTAGACCCACAGCTAGAGAGATCATATGAGACCCACCTAGGCCACCTGAATGTGTGTGACAGTTGTGTAGCTTGGTCTGATTGTGGAGCTCCTAGCAGAGCAATCAGGACCTGTCCCTGGCGCTTAAACTGGCTTTTGGGAACCTATTCCCCATGCTGGCTTGCTATGCCCAGACTTGATGCAGGGCAAGAAGCTTGATCCTGCCTCAACTTGATATGCCATGCTCTCTTGATGCCTATGGGAGGCCTGTCCCTTTCTAAACAGAGACAGAGGAGGAGGAATGGATGGGGGTATTGAGGGGAGGAGGAAGAAGGGAATGAGAGGAAAAGAGGGAGGAGATACTATGATCAAGATGTAAAATAAATGAAATTTTTAATAAGTTTAAATAAAACACTTTCAACTGATCAAATCAAGATCACAGAGACTAAGAGACTGGAGTTTCCAACCCTAAACAGGATAGCTGAATCACACCCCTGGCCCCAAGTCTCAGGGCTCACTCCAGAGCAAGGAGCAGAAAGAATGCAAGAACCAAAAGTAGTGTAGGACTCCTAATAAACCATGTTTTCTCTATGACAGGTTCCTTGCAGGCAGCAATTCACAGAGGTTATGATGTGTGAACAAGTCCTGAACTCTCCAGAATGAAGCCAGCCAAAATTCCAGAAAGGGACTGGAGACTCATGTGTTCCCTCACCTAGATATAGCATCTTTTGTCATTCGATGGCTCCAGTGAATGGTCCTATCCTCTCTCACACACACACACTGTCCCTCACTAAGTGGACTTATGGGGGGGAGACAAAGAGTACGTGTAGTTTGGAGGTGGAGTAGTGGGTTGGGGATCAGTGGACTTGAAAGAGAGAGAGTGAGGGAAGATTGCATCAAAACAATAATATGTATACATGAAAGTCTCAACAAACTTAAGACTACTTAAATAGAATGTGAAATTTACTTATATAAAATAAGTTAAAATTACTTATTTAGGCTGTTCTGCTCTATATTGTGTTATATTTAAATAATAAATTATCATTTTGTAGTAACAATGAAAGAACCTCATATATACTGATGATATATGTAAAAGATTATTTTCTAAGAGAATTTCCAGTATTCATTTTCCCACTTTTAAGTAAAATTCTAGTAGTGATTAGTATTCTTCTACTTATAGATATCCTTTGATATGGAGGGAACTATTACTAGAATGGCAAAAATTCATGGGCATAGGGATGGAGAGATGGCTCAGTAGGTTACATGCTTGATGTATAATGAGACCCAAGAATGTAGAACCTCCAAGACCCATATTAAAGCTTAGCATGGGCTTGAATTTGTAAACTCAGTACTACAAAGCCAGATGGAAGGTAGAAACTGGATAATTTTCAGAAGTGTATGAGCAAGCTACCCTTCAATATAGAATAGGAAAAAAGAAGAGACCTTGTCTCACATAAGACATAAGGTAGAAGGGGAGGAGTTTGAATGAAGAGTGTACTCTGACTTCCAGACATGTGCATAGACTCCTCCAGTCTCCTCACTGCCATTTACACACACACACACACACACACACACACACACACACACACACACACACACACACCATACATACATGTTTACATGTGGGAAGATATAAACAAGCTACATATTTAAGTCTTTATTAAAAATGCATGCTGTTTTCATATAACCTAAAACATAATGTTCTAAGATCTTTCTAGATTGCTTGTAACCAAGTATAATAAAAATAATCTTAAATTCATTATTAAAAAATAAACACAGGGAAAGAAAACTTGCAGATATTCACTGAAGAGTAACCCCTTTTTCAGTGATATATAGTCTGTGGTGGGTTGAGGGTAGGTATTGCTTTGAACATATTTTTTTTATAAATATGTGCACAAGAAATAAATGTTATTTCTGTCCTCTGAATTAAGTTACCAATGTATTTCCCTACTTAGATGAATTTGATCATCCTACTTATCTATCACTATTTCTATCAAATTAAGTATATTTCTGTAGTTATCTATTCCTTATTTGTTCCACATCATTATTGCTTCTCATTTATTTGTTTTGCACTACAATTTCTTGCTTTTTTTATTTTAAATAATTTTCTTACTTGAGAATTCCATAAGACACATAACATTTTTTATCAAATCTGTCCTATCTCTTTTCTTTCCTCCCATTCCATATTATCCACTCACCATGTTTCCTTCTTGATAATAATTGTCTTTATTTTTAGATGCAGAATATACCTACATGTGCATGGATATATAACCATTTGCTGTAATATGGGCAGTATCTCAGCATCAGCATCCTTGAAGAAAATTGTCTATTTTTCTTCCAGAAGACATTAATTGCTAATAGGTGGTCAGCTAGGGCTGAGACTTCAATCTTGTTTACATATCGGCATTTATATTTAGCCTGGTAATGCTGAAATACTGTTATAAATATCATGCTTCACTGCAAACCCCCTGTCTAGTGCTTTTGAATGTCTATTTTCTACTCTCCCAAGTCAGTCATTTCTGGATGATTAGTTCTTATTTTTACCTTAAAATCTGAAGCATGTATAAGCAACTCATTTATTTTGTTTTCATATATGAAAATTTCAAATTTCATAAATGATTTACTTGTTTCCTACTAGAGGAAAGTTGTGTGTGTCTGTGTGTGTGTGTATACACATGCATGTGGTGTATGGTGTATCTTTTTGTGGAGGATATCTGGTCTCCTGCTCTATTAATCTTTATCCTAATTCTTTGAGCCAGTTTGACATAAGCAGCCCTCTGTGATTCTCCTGACTCTGCCTTAGACTACACCAGGGTTATTAGTAGGTAAAGAGCCCACAGAGATTTTTTTAAGGAGATACTGGGGATTCAAACTCAGGTCTTCAGGCCTGCACACCAAGCCCTTTTACACACTGATCCATCACACTGGCCCTAACATTCATCTTCTTCCCATTACTCCTGTTTGAATATTTCCACAACAAATATCCTTAAATTCAGTTTGTTTTTTCCTTGTTTCTGAATGCTCCTTTGTGATAGATTCCTACAGTTTTCCTACATGTAATGACAAATACCTCTTCAGGATATTGATCAGAGTGAAATTTGTCTAGATAAATACCTCAGTGCACATGATTATTTACATAATGGCAGCAGGATTGTTTTTAATTAGTCTTCCTTAGGTTTGCTTTGCAAACAGAGAACCACACAGTATTTATTGAATAAACTCCCTAGTTTAGAAGCTTTTCTAAATACCAAGAATTTTCAAATTCTTTGTTCTCTATTAACCCTAAATGTGGAAACAAAAAAGATATAGCCATAGATTTTTATCAGAAGTACCTATGTATGTGCAAATTCAACACTTATTAAAAAGAAAATAATAACTTGAAAGGATTATATAAAAGTTTATATATAATAAAGATATTCTGTACATACATGTATGTGTATCTGTTTGTGTGTATATATCTTAGAGAGAGAGAGAGATAAAAGAAATTGCATTCATGAAGTCTCAGAAACATGACAACTAACATGAGCTGAAAAAGACAAACAATAAACATTCCAAAATGAATCGGGGAAAGCCCATGGGGTCCCAACCCTACATAAGGAACTATGAGCAACTAAGGAATGAAGAGAGAGGATAAATAGTCTTCCCCTGGAAGATCAGACAATTTGGATATCCAGGATCAAATGTCTTGTAAACATACAGAAAATTAACATAATACATTCTAGGCAGGTTGCACTTTCATATTTAGGAATATATATATGTGTGTGTGTGTGTGTGTGTGTGTGTGAATATATATGCACACATGTAAAAATGTTTAAAAAGAGTGATGAGGGTAACGTGGGAGTGTTTGGATGGAGGAAAGAGAAGGAAAAAATTATATGATTATATTATCATTGCTAGGCTTGAAATAAGTATTAAAAATTATCTCAGTTGTAAAACAAACTCCTACAATCTAAGCTTATATACTAACAATACAGAAAACTGTCATTGGTTGTAATCCTTTTGACATATTAATAGATATTTTTATTATATTTTATCCCTTTTTTCCCAGTTGAAATTCTGTCTTTTATATCACACCCTGCAGGCAGAGGTTGCTCATTCATTCCCAGCCATCTGGACCCAAAACAATCACACAGAAACTGTATTATTACAACACTGCTTGGCCTAATGTCTTCTTATTGACTAGCTCTTATACTTTTTTTTTAGTGTTTTTAGCTCATTTTATTTTTTAATTTTTTTATTGATTTTTATTGAGCTCTGCATTTTTCTCTGCTCCCCTCCTTATCTCTCCCCTCCCCTTCAACCCTCCTGCAAGGTCCCCATGCTCCCAATTTGCTCAGGAGATCTTGTCTTTTTCTACTTCCCATGTAGATTAGATCTATATATGTCTCTCTTAGTGTCTTCATTGTTGCCTAAGTTCTCTGGGATTGTGATTTGTGGACTGGTTTTCTTTGCTTTATGTTTAAAAATCACTTATGAGTGAGTACATGTGATAATTGTCTGTCTGGGTCTGGGTTTCCTCACTCAAAATGATGTTTTCTAGCTCCATCCATTTTCTTGCATAATTCAAGATGTCATTTATGCTGTGTAGTACTCCATTGTGTAAATGTACCACGTTTTCCTTATCCATTCTTCGGTCTAAGTACATTTAGGTTGTTTCCATGTTCTAGCTATGACAAACAATGCTGCTATGAACATAATTGAGCACATGTTCTTATGGCACAATTGAGCATCCTTTGGGTAAATACCCAAATGTGGTATTGCTGGGTTTTGAGGAAGGTTGTTTCCGAATTTTCTGAGAAAATTCCTAATTTTCTAAGAAATCGCCACACTGATATCCAAAGGAGCTATAACAGCTTGCATTCTTACCAGCAATGGAGGAGTGTTCCCTTTACCCCACAACCTCTCCAGCATAAGTTGTCATCAGTGTTTTTGATCTTGGCAATTCTTACAGGTGTAAGAATCTCAGAGTTGTTTTAATTTGTCATGAAATGTCTTAAGTTCTTAAAGAATTTCAAGCCATATTCTGTAGGTCTTTGAAAGGTTTGAAGATTATCTAACTGAACTATATCCCTGTACATCTAGAAAATCTAATTGACATGACTACAAGTTTGACTATTATAAATTACAATCTATTAACCTGTATTTCTTAATTATACACTACATTTTTAAATGAGCTACACAAACATTATTAAAGAGCAGAAATATACATATAACAAATTGATCTAAATTTGCATCAATAAACCAAGATTCATACAAATGCAAACCCCTATAGCATATTCCCCCTTTAAGTATAAATAAACATTCATAAACCATATTTGGAAATTTGGGTGTAGTTCTTTCCAAACTGCTTCCTGCTTTTTGTTGGGCAAAGTGGTTTTTTTGGGGGGGAGGTGGTGTTCCTGGAGAACTTTTAGGGGATCTTTGTCCATCTAACCATGTTAGTCTGAAATGAATCCACAGGTTCTCATCCTCTGTGGAAACACAAGCAGGACCTTTTTTCCAAAGCAACATATCCATATACCCAAATAGTAAAATCATGATACTTTTAAAGTATATATGTTGGTTTAGTTTAGCAGTTGGTGTAATGAAATGTCTCCCTGTGCTTAGCTCATTTACAATGAAAAAATACAAAGAAAAAACAATAATATACATATTTCAGACTCTATGTATTTTCTATCTTTACATGGCTTATTTTCTTTACTCCTTTAATCTATGACTGTCTACACTCTGTCACTTTAAAGACTTTGTTTTATTTTTTAAAAATTATTTACTTCCTTTTATAACTATACTTTTTTTCTTCCCTTACCCAAGCATTTTTTAAATATACTGTGACTTGTTCGAAGAATTATTTCTGTCTGAATTTGTCTTTATTGCACATGTGTAATTACTTTTTGGCCAGGAGGCCCCTCTTTTTTAAATGTTAAGCAGATGTGACTAAGACCAACTCTGCAGTCCTGCCTGTTGGCTCTGTCCAGTCCAACATGGCAGAGTCATGTTCACTTTCTCAGAGAGCCATGCATGCTGCCCCAGTTCCAGGGTCGCAGTGAGTCTGTGTCACCATTAAGCAATTTGAAATATGTTGCTCACAGACCAAATTTACATTCTCAGCCTCCTGAGAGGCCCAGAGCTGTTTGTATAACTAGTGTGAACCAGGAAGCAGTCATTTTGAAACCATGTGGGCTTTTTTGCTGTTACTGCTGAATCAGGAAGACCTCTTTTAAAGGAGCCATGGTGCCCTGCTTGCTGCTGGCAAACAGAGCCCATCCAAAAAGATGTGGCTACCAAGAAACTGTGCTTGGCTCCCATTTTTGTGGGTCTAGAAGCCCTCTTTTTTAATCTGTTTTTAGGTCTTATGTGAATCCATGTCCCAGATGGTGGGCGCCATTCTGTTGTCAGAGGCTGCTCATTCATTCCCATCTGCCGAGACCAGAAATAATCATTCAGAAACTGTGTTATTACAACACTGCTTTGTCTAAAGAATTCTTATTGGCTAGCTCTTATATCTTAAATTAACCCATTTTTCTTACTCTGTGTCATGTCATGTAGTTATGGCTTACCAGTAAGGTTTGTCCGGCATCTGGCAGCTGTCTCTTGCAGCAGTTACATGACTTCTCTCCAACTCTGCCTTCTTTCCTCCTCTGCTTGGAATTCCCAACTTTCTCTCTTCTGCTAAGCCACTGGCAGAAACAACTTTATTCATTAACCAATAAAAGCAACACATATGCAGAAGGACTTCCTACACCAACACCCAAACCTTCTTTAGTTTACTTAGTGATCAGTATGTATGTTGGAACTGGTTTATTATCCAAATAGAAAAGAAAGAGTTAAAATGTATTTAATAATTTGCTCCTTCTTTAAATTTACATGGGACTTAATATTGTTACAGTTTTTCTATTTTTACAAACTCATATATGGTTTTCACATTGTTTTCCTTATCTCAGTAGAATGCTCAGACTTAATTATGAAAAATCATATATTAGAACCTATACAATAAGAAATGAATATTAAATTCCAGTATTGCATTGTCATTTTGTATAAAACAGAATTTAAGATAAATCTAGAATAGGAACACATGTTTTAGAAACAAAAATAAGAGTCACATTTGTATATAGCTTTGGGAGACAAATATATTCTGAATTTATATGTCATTGAGTCACTTTTTTGGTAATATGTGATTAAAATCTGGCATTTAACCATAGGTATTTTAGGTGATAGCTTGATTTTTTTACTGTTAATTCAGCTGGGCATTGTTGGCTCATGCTTTTAATTGCAGTACTTGGGAAGCAGAGGCAGGTGGATCTCTGTGAGTTCAAAGCCAGCCTGGTCTACAAGGGTGCCAGGACAGATATCAAAGCTACACAGGAAAACCCTGTCTCAAAAAATTTTTTAAAAAAGTTAATTCATTTAAAATGCTCGATGACTGCCTAACACCAACAGTCTTAGATGATGAGGATGATGTTGAGGGTGACAATTGTAACAGCTACTAGGGTATATCCTGAAATATCAAATCTAGTCACTAATTTCTACAACTGTGTACAAAACAATATTATCTGACCCTCACCTTAGAATTTTCCTATATCATTTATATACTCCTAAGTATAATTTCATTAAGTGATCTAGTCTCTCCTGTTAAAATACTCTTGAAAACTCTTTATCTGTGTATCTTTTCAGATATTTCCTAGGATATGAGACTCTTATGGTGAAGAGTGTGGATGTTATGTTGATTACCAACCTGACAGGCTCTAGAATCCTTCTGGAGACAAAACTCTGAACATTTTATCCTTAAGTTTCTAGACTAAATTAATTGTAATGGGAAGACGCATCAAAACGTGAGTTTACCGTTCAGAATACTGGACTGCATAAAAATCAAAAACCTAGTTTAGCACAAGCCTTTCTAGCTCTTTGCTTCTTGAGTACACATACAGTTTGACAGCTGCTTCCAGCACCCAGAAGTTTATGTTCTTGCCACCATTACTTCTCTGTCATCATGGGCTGTATCTTCAAACTGTGATCCAGAAAATGAAAATCCATCTACCCTTAAATTGCTTTTAGTAAATTATTTGCTTACAAAAATGAAAAAGCAACAAATACACAGAAAATATAAACTCCTTTTTGAAAGTCTTTCATGCTATGTAAGATTCTGTTTCTGAAGGTAGCCAGGAAGTCCTGAGTATGTGAAGTCCTGTGTAGATGTTTGCTGTTGACATTGATATGACCATAATCAAGGACTCTAGCCAGAGACTCACAGGAAAAAAGAAAGCCCTATGTCCTGATCAGAATACAAATGTTGAGCATCTGTAAAAAATGACTTCTGATGTCTCACCAACCAAGATATGCTATGGCCTGAAGATGATGGCCTGCCATGCAGATGCTCTTCCGAGATTAGATTCAGCTGTATTCAATAACCCTCACTCTCTGTTCAACTGTACATAATAAACTACTGAGTTTCTTGGATTCTGAGGTTTATGCAATAGAAAGTCCAATCTGCTCAATCCTAACTTTCTGTCTGGGTATATCTTTTATTTGCTCCTTTTCTGTTCCTGTTAGTTTAAGCCATGATGGACTTGGCATGGTTTCAGAAGCTATGTTCTTTTTTTTTTTTTAATTTTAAAAGGCTATCTTTTCTCATTTTACATACCAATTCCAGTTCCCACTCACTCCCCCCCTCCTGCTCCCTCCACCTTCACCCCTACCTCCACTCTTCAGAGAGGGTAATGCTTCCCATTGGGAGTCAACAAAGTCTAACACATTGCTTTGGGGCAGGACCAAGGATCTCCCCACTTTATCTAGGCTGAGCAAGGTATCCCTCCAAAGAAAATGGGTTCCAAAAAGACCACACAAACAATCAGTAAGGACAAATACAGATCTCTCTGCCAATGGTCCCACATTCAGAGGGCCTATGCTGGTCCCTTTGCCAGAGTTGGTGAGCTCCCATTAACTCAGGTAAGCTTTGCAGTGGGTATCCCCATCATGGTCTTGACTTCTTTGCTCACATTCTCCGCTGTAGATCACTCCCTTTGCTTCCATCAGCTGCTGAATGAAGGTTCTATGGTGACATTTAAGATAGTCATTAATCTGACTCAGGCAAAGGCCCAGTCCAGGAACCCTCTCCACTATTGCTTAGGGTCTTAGCTGGGGTCATTCTTGTGGATTCCTGGGAATTTCACTAGTGCCAGGTATCAAGAAGCTATGTTTTTGAGCTCAAATATTATTTCAAAATGTGAATGAAAAGCTTCCTTGTCTAGACTAGAAGATGAATGACATTTGTAGCCAAGTTACTGTGTGAAAGCTGGGATATTGATAAAATATTTTACGTAGGACTAAGTATATAACCCTCAATATAAAATTAGGTGCTATAATTGCATTTAGGTTTGTGTTCAAATTTATAAATTGTTGGAACCACCAAGCATTTATGTTATATACCATGGACTATCTAGCTGGTCCTCAACTGTAAACTTCACTTTTCTGGCTAGTGTTAATTCTGTTGAAAGGCACTAAGTTTGCTACGGGAGAATAAAAGTCATCACCAGTCTTGACCAACTACAAAGACTGTGCACTACAACAAAGGTCTGCCTGGAAGATGCAATGCTAGCTGTTGCAAAATTAACAAAAATGATAATAACCAATCACTTTTGACTTATTTATTAAAATTTTTGATGTGCTACTCTTTTTAATTTTATCATGAAATTTACATGATATGACCTAAAATCATTCACTAATATTTTAAAATTAATGTATTCATATAGTAAAATATATAGAACATATAATCAGAACATTGACGTATTACATCAATTATATGAAATTTGTTTATTCTAGCTTTATTTCAACTTTGTGACAAATGCTGTGAAATAATTTGTTTGGCTACAATTGCTGATCACTGTATATTATTATAGGAAGTCTGGGGCAGAGTTTAAAGAATCACATTTATAGTAAAGATTAAAGAGAAGGTGATTGAATTTTTTATTTTTTTCTTTCTTTCCAGCTTACTCTCAGCTACCCTTTTTCTCTCTTATACTGTTTGAGAATTCCTGCTTAGGGAATAGTGCTGCACACAGCGGGTCTAGATCTTTCAATATCAATTAACAAACAAGATATCCCCCAACCACCATGCCCATAGCCCTACCAGATCTAATTTAATTCTTTATTAAGTTTCTTTCCAGGTGATTCTATGTTGGATCTAACCAACTAGTAGATGAGTTTTATTCATTATGTTTGGATTCTACAAACACTAAACTTATGTTCATGTTTAAAAGTCAATTTTTTATTTATTTTTATAATTTTTAAAAGAAAACAAACTTTCCTTTTTTCATTATACATACCAATCCAAGTTCACACTCTCTCCCCTCCTCTCATTTCCTCCACCTACCCCCACACCACCCCCATCCACCCCCATCCACTCCTCAGAGAGGGTAAGGCACATTGCTTTGGGGAAGGTCCAAGGCCCTCCCCACTATATGTAGGCTGAGCAAGGTATTATCCAAAGAGAATAGGGTCCCAAAAAGGCAATATATGCAGTAGGGATAAATCCTGGTGCCACTGCCAGTGGCCCCGTAGTCTGCTCCAGCCATGCAAGTGTCAAACACAATCAGAGGGACTAGTTTGGCCCTATGCATGATTTTTCCCAGCCTAGTTGGAGTTGATGAGCTCCCATTAGTTCAGGTAGACTGTTTCATTGAGTGTACCCATCATGGTCTTGACCTCTTTGCTCATATTCTCATTCCTCCCACTCTTCAGCTGAACTTTGGGAGCTCAGTCCAGTGCTCCAATGTGGGTCTCTGCCTCTCTTTCCATCAGTTGCCGGATGAAGCTTCTATAGTGACATTTAAGATATTCATCAGTTTGACTACAGGGCAAGGCAATTTCAGGCCCTATCTCCTCTATTGTTTAGGGTCTTAGCTTGGGTCATCCTTGTGGATTCATGGGAATTTCTCTATAGCCAGGTTTCTTGCTAACCCCATAATGACTCCCTCAATCAAGATATCTCTTTCCTTGCTCTCATTTCTGTCCTTCCTTCATCTCGACCATCCCATTCCCTTATGTTCGCCTCACCCCCTTCTCCTCTTCTTTTTCCCTTCCACCTCTCTTCTCCCTGCATCCCCATGTTCCCAATTTCATCAGTCAATCTTGTCTATTTCAAATTTCCATGTTGATATATATTTGTTTTTCTTAAGGTTCACCTCATTACTTAGCTTCTCTAGAATCCTGAACTATAGGCTTAATATCCTTTGTTTATAGTTAGTATCCACTTATGAATGAGTACATACAATATTCATCTTTTTGGGTCTGGATTACCTCACTCGGAATAGTGTTTTCTAGTTCCATCCATTTGCATGCAAAATTCAAGATGTCATTGGTTTTTTTTTTTCTCTGCTGAGTAGTAATCTAATGTGTAAATGTGCCACATTTTCTTTACCTGTTCCTCGGTTGAGGAGCATCTAGGTTATTTCCAGGTTCTGGCTATTACAAATAATGCTGCTATGAGCATAGTTGAACAAGTGCTAGAAGTCTATTTTTTATTTTTGGTTCACTAATATGATTATTCAGGAGACAATAGTCTAAGACTATGTATTTCATAGTTTTCACCCTAGTCTATATTGGTTGGAATGACTTTCCTTCCTTGCACTCATTTTTTTCCAGGGCAACATAAAACTTCTAGGCCTCAAAATAGCTTTGCAAAGTATTTGTCAATCAGTTTGGCCTACAATGTGAAGAAAATTGTCTTTCCACTAAGTCCTCCTACTCTTCTCAATAATAGGAATGGAACTTGACTATAAGGATCACTAACATCTTGTAGGAGCTTCAGCTTGTCATTCACAAGACAACACCTTAAAGAAGATAAGAAACATCAGCAACAGCTGAAAAATTTAGGTCTAAAGGATCTTATTTAAAAGTCTTGTAGGCCCACTCTTCACACATCTTAGGATTTTGGTCACCTCTATCTCTCACTGAAGGTTGAAGGGCCACTTTAAGAAGAAAGAAGACAACTGAATACCACTTAACATCTCCAGCCTGAATCTTTGCATTCTGGTTTAAATATATGTGGTATATTGAATATAGGAGTGTGCTGATTGCATGCTGTGAGTTATGAAGGTTAAACATAAACATCTGAATACGTCTATATAATGATCTCTCTCTCTCTCTCTCTCTCTCTCTCTCTCTCTCACACACACACACACACACACACACACACACGCTTGACTCCTTTTATTTAGGGAAGGTGACATTGATATACAAGCATTGAGCTTAAAGAATCAGCTAAATTCTTATCTTTGTCCATAACTGTCTATCTGCTAATCCATCAAATATCAGAGAACAATTGATAGTTACCTTTTTCCCGAAAAACTGATTTTGAATAACATTTTCAAGGGGTCAAGATCTTTAATGTTTTCTCTGTTTTGCACTGAAAAGAACTTTTCTTAGTTTTTTGTTGTTTTTTTTTTTTGGTTCTGATTTAGAAATGTTTGATGTATTTATCTCAATATCTTTTAGGACAAACTTGGCCATTTTAAGCTGAAATAATTAACTTTGAAATTGTTAGTTTGGTAAAAAGAAACAATGTTTTGCAGTTGTTATGTTATAAAGTAACACAAATTTTATATAAATCCTCTAAATTTTGTGTACAGTTTTCTTAATAACAAACACTCATTAAGGCAGCACATTAGATGTAATACTGGGCAAATGAGCTTTAAGAAATTGTTCCAGCTTGCTACTTAATGTCACTTAGATAAGGTTAGGAAATTATGACTGGATCATTATTGCCAGACACAATGCCAGACAGAGAGAGAGAGAGAGAGAGAGAGAGAGAGAGAGAGAGATGGGAGTTTGGCAGGGCCTGTAGTGAATGTGCACAGGAGATGCTCTTAGTGATTGCCACTGAGGGCATTGCCTGTTAGGACCCCAAGGGCAGGCCAGTACAGATGCCTGAATACTAACATCTGCTTTGTCAGTATTTTCAAGACTGTTGTACTTGCTGAATTATAAGCAATGGCATTCTCCTATACCTGAATAAAAAGCAGAGTCTTGTGCTCAACTTCTCAGGAGAAAATCTCACTAAGAACTGGGAAATGTGACTTCAGATTCTAAGAGTAGTAAAAAAAAAAAATCATTTTCCAAGATGTCTAAAAAAGTAAATGCATGTTTATGCTTAATTACTTTTGCTTATTTCATAAATACAAATTATATAAATCAATTTTCAGCAAATATTTAGGGTATTGGTTATTCATAATTAGTTTAATTGTTCAATGTAATGTGACTATCATTAAGTAAGCACTTAAGAATTTAAATATGCATTCTACCTATATGAGTTTAAAGTATGTTATAACTTGCTAGGCAGTGGTTGCATATGCCTTTAATTCCAACACTCAGGAGACAGAAACAGTCAGCTCAAGCCCTGCCTGGTTCATGGAGGTAGTTCTGGACAGCCAGGCTACATAGAAAGACCTTGTCTTAAAAAAAACCAGAACAAACAAATAAACAAAGAACTATATTGGAGTGGAATCTCTATTTGCTTATTTAATTTATGATTTTTTGATAATCATTTTTCAATTATGGCTTCCCTTCTCTTTTGTAACCACTAGTCATAGACATCTGACAATTTAAAAACTGTGTAGCATGGAATTAATTACGGAAAATTTAACAGCCGATATAAGGAGGCATAAAACTGTAGATATTTTTAGTAAGATTTTTTTATAAGTAAGATGGATATTACTAATTACTTTGAAACTGTGCACATTAAAATTTATTCAAACAGCTTGCCAAGAAGCTGAAACAATATCTACATTTTTTCTATCGCTCCCTCCTTTTCTCTCTCTCTCCCTCTCTCTCTTTCTCTCTCCATTTGTCTTCCTCACATATTTATAATAGATTATTACAAAATTTCACCAGCATTATGACTCAAACCACCTACATATAGGAATAATAGAAAGTGGTATTCCTAAACAACCCAGTAAGATTATCTATTGGAGCACCAACACTCTAGATTCACACTCAAAGTGGGTTCTGCTAGGCCCTGATGCCAGCTCCATAGTTGAATAATACTAATATTATATTTTGGCAAATGTATGCAAACATGTATATAGATGGATATATAGATGATAGATAGATAGATAAATAGATAGATAGAATAATTTATTAAATTCTTCCATTTACTTTTTAAAGAAAGTAAACTTGGATTCACCTGTTACTTAATTTCTTAGATTGTGTTCATAGTTCATCTAAGAATTGGATAAGGAACATGTTTTATTGTTTTTTGCATGAATGATATAGTCTCCTCGATAACTCATACAAAGATGTACATTTAGGTAAAACAATTTTCATTATTTACATTTATGTACTTTATTGTGTGTAGGAGTAGCATGCCTCAGAGCTTTCAAAATCAAACAAAGCAAGAAGAGTATGAGCCAACATTACAATCAAATTGATGTAACTGCAGCAGAACATAGGATAGGAAATGGGCTAAAAGAGCATTTGAAAAAAATGGAAGACATGTAGGTGAATGGAAAATATATGTTAAATCAAAATTGCAAAGAAAAGAAAAGCACAGGGCTGATAGTGGCACTAAGAAAAATTATTTTCTTACATAAAATAACCCTCCTGTGTCAAGGCATTTTAATATCATTTTATTTTTTCTGTAAATTTAAACTATCATTTTAATCTAATAAGTATATTTAACCCCCTTCTTAATTTTGCTCCCCCATGTGTATGTAAGACTGCTTCTATTATCTTAGTAAAGTAAAAGATCAAACTGTGTATATTATAGAATGACTAAGTGTAGCTAAACTGTAACACAGTTGCATTATGTTTCTGGATTTCTGCTGTTTTGCAATTTTGAGTAACTTTTAAAATTATTTCCATTTGCATATATATGGCTTATATATGCAAAATAGTTTACATTTCTATATATTTATATGAAACAAATGAAAGTAGTTGTCTGCTCTCTTAGCCCTCATTGCTTATGAATATTGTTAGCATATTATTCTCAAAATGAGTATGTATACTTCATGTTCCCATCATGAGTTCCTCTCATATAATGTTCTTCTTACACTGAACAAATACTACTTATTTTTCTCATGGGTGTGTCCAAATGCCTGACAAGCAACATTAAGGACAAAATATTTATTCTTCTCAGAGTCTTGTGGGTACAGAGTACATCACATTGACAAAGGATAGCACAGGGGTGTCCTGTAGCTGTGGCAGTAGGAACATGATAGATTAGGAATAAGACAGGGAACACCAGTATTTCATTTGCTTTTAATTTTATTCCCCTTTGTTCAGATGAACTGCTAACACATTGGATGGTACTCCTCAGATTATGGTCAGATTTTTCCTTCAGTAAGTCCTCTATGGCAAATCACTCATGGACTTACCCAAATATATAAAACAAATTAAATCCTTCTTTTAAAAATATTTACTATCTTTATATATTTTCAGAGTATTAAAATTTCATGTAACTCCTGTTCTCATTTTCCATTAAAATCTCTTTATGTAAGAAAGAGATTGCGCAATAAAAAATCATTATTTAGATCCAGGAAAGAGAATTAAAATGTTCCAATAGGAGACCATGGTATGTTTCTTGAGATATAAATAGTTCCCTTTGCAAAACAAACTAACAAAAACAGAAAAAGCAACAAGAAAAAAAATAAACAAAAAACCAAAAGCACTTACCTAAGTAAATATAGCAAAATATATTTCTAGACTATTATGCAGAAGCCAGATGATACAAAAATTTTTTTATCAGGCTATGAGGTTTCAATTTCTTTTCTCGATATCAAGAGATAGGAAAATTGTGCTAGGAAACACCAGGGAACCCAAATACACAAATCTCATTTACTTTTATGAAGAATGCATGAAGTATATGAAGGATATTAAAGACAGTTCCATAGGCATCTATTTCAATACAGGGAGAAGAAACTGAAACCCAAATTGTGTCGGTGACATAAGGGAGAAAGCACAGAGTAGGCAACTAGGTCAGAGAACCTGTTACATTATTTTGAACAGTTTGTTTAAAAGAACAATTGAGAGTGACCTTGACCAATATTGAACCTTAATTGACTAGGCCAAAAAGATAACTGAAATATGGAACAGAGGATAAACAAAGTTTGGTGATGATAAAATACTGAATGTCATGTGGGTACTATAGAACTAATAAGGTTTTGAAAGAAAACAATGGCTTCTGGGTGAAAGACTTCATGGTACTGGGCTCATGGATGGGCTAATCCATTCATTATACTTCTCTATTTTTTCATCTGTAAAATGGAAATTATAATATTACTGAGGACTTACAAAAATAATAAGCACTCCCATTGGCTTCTAAATTTCAGTATTACAAGCAAAACATGGTGGCAAATTCAGTTACTTTATAACCATATGCATATGGTGTTAGACAAATCACAATGTTCAGATGACCTGTCAATTAAAAGAGTAGATACACTGGGAAATTTACTAATGTGCCTTGTTTAAGTGCAAGTAATTTAATCTGTGACTATTACTGAGGGTGCATTAAACTTATGCTATACCTTTATAAAGTTTTATACAAAGAAAGTGTAGAAATTTATTTCCTACTTCAGTGTAATTTTTGTCTTTTATCATGCAGAAAGGTGAAAAGCACTCCGATAGTTGAAATGAAGTCTAAGATGAGCTAGTGTCAACATTAACCTATTAGACCCTTACCCCACTATTACATTTTAAATCTGCCAAGGACTTCTCAGTGTCCCAGTAAAAAACTTAAACTTGAGTTAAATTGAATGCTTCAGTATTTTTCTTACTGGGGTTATCAGTAATAGACACTATTGTGAATGTGGAATTATTGTTAATATTATTATTATTATCTGTTGTTAATCTTGGAATATTCTTTCTAAATCAGCAAACCTATTTATATGCTGTTACCTCCTCTTGCTTTTCTGATATGATCTACCCAGGTGCCTTAGTTAGGGTTTCTATAGCTGTGAAGAGACACCATGAGCACAGCAACTCCTATAAAGGAAATCATTTCATTGTGGTGAATCTCTTACAGTTTAGAGGTTTAAACCATATCATCACGGTGGGATGTGGCATTGTGCAGGCAGACTTGGTGCTGGAGAAGAAGCTAAGAATGCTAACATTTGCAGGCAACAGGAGTGGTTTGTAATCCTGAGAAGTATTTTGAGCACGTATGAGACCTTAAACCCTGCCTCCACAGAAACACCTCCTCCTAAAGGCCACACCTGCTCCTACAAGGCCACACCTCCTAATAGTGCCACGCCCTTTCGGGGCCATTTTTCTTTCAAATTACCACATTCTATCTCCTAGCTCCCAAAGGCTTGTAGCAATTTTGTAATAAAGAAATGTGTTTAGTCCAACTTCAAAAGTCTCCATAGTCTATCACTGTCTCAAATGTTTAAAAGTTCAAAGACTCTACTGAGATTCACACATTCTCTTAACTGTAATCCCCTGTAAAATCAAAACCAAAAAAAAGATCTCATAATTCCAGTGTCTAAGGACACAAAATATACATTAGAATTCCAAAATATAGAAATGGGAGCCTAGCAAGGAAATACTGGATCAAAGCAAGACCAAAAACCAGCTAGGCAAACTCTAAACTCTTCATCTCTATGTCTGATGTCAAAATGTTCTTCAGATCTCCAACTTCTTTCATCTTTGTTGTGATGATAACACACTTTTCTTTGGCTGGTTCCATTCTCTGTTGGCATTTTTCCTTGGCAAGTATTGCATGGCTCTAGCATCTCCAACATCTTGGGGTCTCCAAGGCAATCCAGGCTTCAACTTCACAGCTTCACAAAGTGGCCTTTCTCAGCTTCCATTCAGTGCCACCCAGAAACATGTATGGCCTCAGTGACTTCTCTTAGATGCAGAGGGAAATTCCATAGCCCCTTTCTTCTATCCTTAAATAAAGCCATAACTATGTGGTCAAAGATGCCAAGTTCTGTGCTTGCTGAACATGGAACATGGCCTCTTGTTCATTAACATCTTAACCAGCTTTCTGTTTTGGATGGTTATCTTCACTGCTTATGTTAGGCTGTCCGGAAACTGGATCTGTAGACTGGGCTGAGGTCAAATGAAGTTATCTTCGAGCCTCTGCCTCTGGTGTGCTGGGTTTAGTGCTACTACAGCTTACTCTAAGCTTTTATTTAGTTACTTTTCACAAGTTGGAAACATAGCTGGGTGAGATCTTTCCCTGAGATCCTGACTCCTCTTGTTCTATTTCTTTATCTGTTTACCTCCTGGAACACAGGATTTAGTTCCATTCCTGTTCCTGTTGCCCCTTTCCTCAATCTGTACATTTTATATTTTTATTTTCTCAATTTGCTACTTTTCATTATAAACCTTCATCCGATTTAACACTAATAACCACATAACAGAGTCTGTGCTAGACTGTTTTGAAATTTCCTCTGCCAACAGAATTAATCAAAACTCTTCATTTTCGCCTCAGGCAGACTTTTAAAGACAGGGGCAAAAAGCAGCCACACCCTTCATCAAATTATCCCAAGATCAGTCTCTTGGCCACATACTAACATTGTTCTCTGAAACCTATTGACCCACACAGGTATTCTCAGCAACATTGTCTTCTATGCTTCTCTTACTAAAGCCCTTTATGCTGTGCGAAAAGCATTCCACTACTTTCCTAACCCAAAGTACCAAGTTCCTCCAAACGAAAGTATGGTCAGGCCTATCACAGCAATAACCCACTCCCTGGTACTAATTCCTGTCTTCGTTAAGATTTCTTTGGCAGTGAAAAGACACCTTGACAATGGCAACTCTAAAGGAAAACATTAAATGGGATGGCTCACTTACAGTACAAAGGGTTAATCCATTATCATCATGGAGGGATATCACAGCATGAAGGTAGACATTGCTGGAGAAGTAGCTAAGGGTCCTATATTTTCAAGCAATAGGAAGTCATCTGTAACACTGGGTGGTAGTGTAACCTTATATGAGACCTCAAAGCCCTCCTCCACAAAAACTTGATAACTTTTTCTAATTTTCATAATATAGTTCCAAAGGCCCATTTCAGGTAATCTGATCAGAAATAAGGATATTTATTCCTTCTAAAGCAGCTGGTTTTTGAAACAACTGCACACTCAGCATTATTTTTTTTTTTCTGATTTATAGTCTTTGGTCCAGTTTCCTGAGCTATAAACTATGTAGTTAATGAATACCTTACACTCAAAGTGTCCCACTCTAGGTTTAATTTCTGTCAATCTCCTTATAAACTGTGAGTTTTGAACAAGAAAGGAAATCTCATGGTTTATTCTCCTTTAGACACACAAATTATATAGTCATCTGACATGATTATGAAATCATATCTAATATCTGTAATGTTAGCCAGCCATGCCCAGGTGCTCATGAGAATCTTCAAAGTTGAAGAAAAACTGGTAGTATTTTTTTAAACATTCAAATATACCAAAGTTTATTTTAGGTGTTCATCAGATTTAAGAATTAATTACTTATAAACAAGCTTGTTTTGAATGAGTTCATTTCCATATTCTCTCCACTCCATGTTTCTCTGGTATTTCATTTGATTTTATTTTACTTTTTAAAATTTATTTATTTATTTTCCTTCCTGACTGCAGTTTTCACTTCCTACTCCCTACCCAACCTCCTCCTACACCCCAATCCACTCCTCTTCTGTTTTATTCAGAGAAGGGTGGGCCTCCTATGGGTATCAATAAAACATGGCATATCAAGTTGCAGTAAGACCAAGCACCTCCCCTGTATTAAGGCTGGGCAAGACAACACAGAGTGAGGAATAAGGTCTCCTAAACCAGCAAAAGAGTCAAAGTTAGCCCCTGATCCCACTGTTCGGAGATCCACAAGAAGACCAAGCTACACATCTGGCATATAAGGTGCTCTTGGACAGTCTACTGAAGAAAAGTGAGTCTCACCAGCAATTCTCTAGTCTAGTACGGACTCTACTTGAGATCTCCCCACTTCTGCCTCCCAGTCTGGGACTATAGGAATGGCCGTTTATGGTTTTAAGTAGAAATATTTTATTATAGCTCAATGGCACCTTCAAGATCTTACTTTATTTTAAGCAATGACTCACTTAAAGTGAAAAAAAAAGTTGCTTCATGGTCTCTCTCTCTCTTCCCTATTTATTAAAAATAGATCCTATGTTCTGAATATCCTAACTTCAAATATAGACATTCAATGCCTCTTTTCTAAAAAATCTTCTGCTGATATTTTGAAAATATATATTTGGTAAATGCAGTTTCTATAGAACCACTGTCTAGTTCTCATTCTAACTTCATTCTACCCATTCTTTCTCTATGACTATAGTAATCAGATGACATAAAGGGTGTGCTGTGCCTCTGCCCTGCTTGAAAGAGTAGCTTTCTCCTAAATCATTGGGTTCTATGCCACATAAATATACTTATATCCTCATCCTATGTCTATTTGCATAAATTCATGTACCTACTTTTCACTACTCTAGAGGATGTACCACCTGGGAAAGTGGTACCAGTAAATAAGGCAGATGACTAAAGCCTCAATCAATAGCCAGTTTTATTCAGAGCATCAGGCATCATACTCTGAAGATTAAGAGGAGTCACATGAATAAATTATACAATCACAAGGATAGGCCCAGTGTAGCAAAAACATGTTTTTCCATAGAGGCATATAAGCAAATAGCCATAGCCAGCTGTAATGAATAATCTGAAACTAACTCACTCCTTTCTGTTACACTTGTAAGGAGCACAAAACACATTTCAAGAATAAATCTGGTGTTTGGGTTTTTTTGTTTGGTTGTTTTTTGAGACAGGTTTCACTGTAGTTTTAGAGCCTGTCCTGGAACTAGCTCTTGTAGACCAGGCCAGCCTTGAACTCACACAGATCCGCCTGCCTTTGCCTTAGGAGTGCTGGGACTAAAGGCGTGTGCCACTACTGCCTGGCTAAATCTGTTTTGAAGAAACTGAGGTCATATGATCATTGTCTTTCTTGGAGTTTTCTCACAAGCACTCAGAATTCTCGTTACAGCACTCCATTCTTGGACTATTTTATAATACCCACAAAATGTACATTTAAATATAACCTCATTAATATGAAAATATATGCTGTATATGATTCCCTGCATTTTTATATATGCAGTTATATGTATACACAGTTGTGTTTAATATTTTCTTTCTTTCTTTCTTTCTTTCTTTCTTTTTTTGGTTTTTCGAGACAGGGTTTCTCTGTAGCTTTGGAGGCTGGCCTCGAACTAGCTCTTGTAGAACAGGCTGACCTCAAACTCACAGAGATTCGCCTGCCTCTGCCTCACGAGTGGTGGGATTAAAGGCATGTGCCACCACTGCCTGGCATGTTGAATATTTTCTAATTTTATAAAATGTAAAAAGCTTCTCCATGCCCTAATTTTTTTAAAGAAAAAAACATTGGTGACAGGAGAGGTGGTAAGTGGTTAAAACCATTTGCTATACTTACCCATTCCTAAGCAAGAACGAGACATCTTCTATGAGACTATGTTTCTTAGAAAATAAGAGTGAGCTTTCATCTATGATACCTCAACAATATGGTTACCTAAATAAGATGTGAGCAAAGACAGCACAAATAAACATGGTATCTTGGAAGTTGAAAATACCACCTCTAGATAAAGAGCTATGTGTAACTAAGTACTGGTGAAAGAAGAAAAATTCTCTTGCCTGGGAATGAGCCCCACAACTGGTCATCCAGTACTAAGTGGTCAGTCCTGTAATCATATGTGTGTGTATACATGTATATGGAGTTAAGTATATGTACATATATATGTATATATGTGCATATACATATATGATTGAGAAGGAATGATGTGAGCACATGGAATGAGTTAGGGTGTATAAATGAAATGGAATTTTTTTTAACATTTGAATTTCAATTTAATTGCGTTTCTCCTTTTCAGTTTTTTCTTTCAAAGTTTTACATACACCCCTCCCTTCAAATTCATAGTTTCTTTTCATATTAATTTGTATTGCATACATATATGTATTTATCTATACATATATTACTAAATATAACCTCTTATGGCCACAAAATGTTATATGTATTTGTGTTTTCAAAACTCTCTACTTACAGATATTTTCATTTATCGAATTATTGCCTAATTTTTACCTCATTCTAATTATTAAAGTAATTTTTTAGAAAGTTTTCTGGATGCAAACGATCAAGTAATTTAACAGAAAACTTCAGGCCAAATGATTTTTTTAAGGAAAAATAAGTTAAGATAAGAGATTTGGGCTACTAAGTTTTCCAAACCCATGCTGTCAACATTTCTTCCACTTTATATGTAATACCCAGCCAGGAAAGTAGCAGGCAAATATGAGCTACAAATTAACTCCTTTCAGAAATGTTCACACTATCTCGGGACAATGAGGCTAACATGTAGTTTAGCTTCTTTAACATGTTCAATTATGTATTGTGCTTTGAATGCAAAACCTACCAAATACCCCATTGTTAACACACAATTTTATTTTAGGAAAGATATTTGTGTAGTCTTACCAGCAGCATATAAAGAACAGCCTGAAGAAATTAGTTTCAGATTGACAAACATTTCCTTCACTGTAAGTCATTGTTTTCAGAAAGTGACTTTTAATGAGAACACCTATGTTTATGCTAAATTACCTGCAATGCCAACTGAGGTGGCACAGGGAGCTCACCATTAGGAAGACCGATTTTCCCTCCATGGATTGCTTTCCAGTAGAGATAGCCTTCGCATTAATTGAAGAAGAAAAAAATGAGTGTAATTGAAATGAACACTGATTATTCCCAGTGAGGCAGGAGAGCGGTAGCTCATCATTGAAATGGCATTATTCCCGCCAGAAAAGCCAGCCAGCAACTCTCAAAACAGGTTACTCACATGGCTTAGGTTAGGTTTTCCCTTTTCTCAAACTTTTTGCCTTGTAGGTAAAAAATTATGAAGGAGACAATGCTTTTATTTCTTTCTTCCTATAGTAAACACATATTCTCAGAATAATGAAGCGCAATCAAAATAATCTGAAGGAGTTTTTAACTACATATGGTTCTAAAAGTGACAGTGTAAATCTTGCTAAGTATAAACAGGTGACCATTTGTATTGTCCATTCTTTTTTTATATAACTTTTAGAATATTTTCTTTTCCTGACTAAATAATGTTAGCTTTAAGTTTCCTGACTTCATGACTGCAACTTTTTCTATCATTAACCCAAAACTTTCTTTCCACATTTTCCCTGTAAGCCCCATGTGAGACGTGAGAAGATGCCTCTAGAGCACAATATTGTCCAGTTTACATGTTTTTCACATGTAATATTTTCATTTACTTGTTTTAATTTACATTTTTAATAATGTTACTCTCTCTTTAAAGGTCTAAGTATACAATTTCATGTGCACTGCAGTGACCTATTTATTCTTTTTATTCTGTTTCACTGGCCCAGTGGTTTGAATGTGAAATGTCCCCACAGGCTCATGTACTTGAATACTTGGTTCTCAAGTAGTGGTGATACTTTGGAAATTGTGGGGCCTTAAAAAGGAAACATACATGGTGGTTCATGAGCAGTGGGCCTTGAAGTTCACGCACACCATCCCTTACGAGCTTGCTGCTTCCTGACAGTTGTGAAGAGCTGGAATTCCATGCGTCTTCCCCAGAGGACCAAGAAAATCCAGTCTCCATACTTATCCCCCCTGTGAGTCAGAACTATGTGGACCCATGAACCCAAATCCCTTCTTCAAATCACTTCTCTCACATATTTACCACAATTATTAGAAAAGTTAATAATAGAATGGTTCCTTTCTATGAATGGTACTGTTCATAATGGTGTCTTTCTTTACAGGCCATCATTTCTTTAACAATACCAGTAATATCAACACATTTTCTTTGTACAGATTATGTAAATTTCATTGCTGGGTTTTGCCTTCATTAATGACTTTGAGACTCACTTCCTTCCATCTGGACTGACCTTTGCTTTCTGATCCTACATATCATGATTGTTCTTAAAACATATTTCTGGATACCTCATTGTTTTAACTGTAGTTTTCAAAATAGTCTTTAACCCTATGTTTATTTTGTACACATGGAGTGGGAATGTGTAAGGTACTCTAAGCTATCAGACAGTATTCTTATCCCTACTTACCAACTTTCTCTCAGTGTTTGTTAACTAAAACTTTTGATTCATACTCTGTGAGTTCCCAATAATGATGGGAAAACCGATGATAACTATAAATATATGTGTTAACACATGGCTTCATCTGAACTCAGAAAATTAATAAAAATTAAATTTATATAGGAATAAAAATTGCAGCAATTATTATAAGATCAAAGTCCACTAAATATTAGAAAACGCATTGTGATGTGACTAGATTAGACTTTTTTTTTTTTGGTTTTTTTGAGACAAGGTTTCTCTGTAGCTTTGGAACCTGTCCTGGAACTAGATCTTGTAGACCAGGCTAGCCTCAAACTCGCAGATATCTGCCTGCCTCTGCCTCAACTAGATTAGACTTTTAAAGAGAATAGAAAACAATTCCTTGATGCAACTGTAATGGGAGAGCAATCTCACTAGCTCTACAGGTGATCATGGATTGAATAACTGGTTCAGAATACTGCCTCTGATGGTTGGAAAACAGGAATTTACCAAGATGACAGGCTCATGATGATAAAACACAAAGCCTATATGAATGATGAATATGTAAATGAAATAATAATACATAAATAAAAACACATATATCAGCATCTGATGTTAGCAAATTATTTACAGAAGTCAAAGATTATGTGCAACAGATTTATATGATTCTGATTCCCAGTCTTTGCCTCTGAATGCCATCAATGTCTCATCATCATGGATAGGATGACAATGGTAACAAGATTCCCTAATAAATGTCTATATTACAAGATTTCTTAAGGCATAGAAGAACAAACCATTGAGTCATGTAAATTTGTAACTTAGCATTTTTTTCTAAAGTTAGGGTCACTGGTATTCACTAAAAATAAATTTGATACTATATTTCTAAAATATTTATAATCAAAATGTAATTAATTTCTGAAAATAAAATTATATTTGAAAATTATCCTGTTATTGAATGTTAAGCTATATATGTAGATATAGATTTTATATATGTATAGAGAGATAGATAGAAATATATATATATTTAGCTTATTGCAGAAAGATATATATATATACTCTAATATATATATATCACTTTATATATATGTGTGTGTGTATGTATAACTGTAAGTTGTTTTCCAGTGAAATAATGATCAAAATAAGAGGATCTTCATAGTATAATGTCACAAACCAGTCACTTAAATGATACCTTACCCTCAAAAACAGTGTTTGTCATTAAATATATAGAAATAGAGAAATAATTTTATAAGCAATTAGAAATATTTAACAGATTTGAAGATGTCACACAATAGAAGAATAAAGGTGTTGTAGGTGCTCTCCCTGTCATCTGTCATGTATCTACTAGGTTTGGTTTTAGCCTCTAAACCTCTTTCCACCTGAGCATCATTAAACTTCTTTGCACTTTCTCAATGCTTTCTTTTTTTTCTGTGAACCATTAACACATCTAGATTGTCTCCAATAAAGCATAGAGCATAACAGCTATTCACTGTTAATTACTACTTTTCCGTACCTTTCCTTTGACCTGAACTGTACATGAATGTTTAGTTTCTATGACTAAATCTTTCACTTGGGGTCTAGAAATTAGACCTATCAATGATACACTAGCATGCTATTATCCTTTGGATGCATTATTAGAATTTTTTTTAAAAATGGATACTCAGAATTGAGTTACTAGGCAAAAATTGAAACCTAATTTTACTTTCTAAAGATAATTAAGCAATAGTGTAATCATACATGAATCCATGGGCAATTATCAGCTCAAGTGAAACCTCTGAATGTAAGTCTTTAGTTTTCACAAAACTTTCAGTTTTTCTGTTTATAATATTTGAAGAAAATTGTATGTGTTACTGGTAGTGTAAACATAGCTAACTACTAGAGCTGGATAGGCTGTAGATCTTCGAGGTGAACACAGTACTATCATTTCCTTAAACCAATGTGATTTTCAAATATGTTTTTATACTTGTCTTTAAACCAACAGGTAAGTGTATCTCTCACCCTTCTCAATGAAATATTTTTTGCAACAGCTAGAAGTTACAACAACAATCCAACTGATTAAATGCAAATAATAAATGACAGTAGGCCACCCATCCCAATTGGGTTTAATGAAACTCCCACCCCAAAGGCCCAGAGAACATCATTGGACAGAAAGCCAGAAGAGAAGGAGTCCTACTGCATGATAGTGTCTTCTGTATGTTTATGAAAGGCATATCTCCAAAATCTCAACACTATGGTTGTCTAAATAAGACCTGAATAATGGCAATACAAGATGGCATGACAACAGATTTAACTGGGAATGCTTCACAAGTCACCCAAATGAAGAGCTGCAGGCAATTATTCGGCATATTTGTTGCTGATGGCAGAATCAGTGCTCTGCAGGGATGAAAACTGATGGGTTATTCAATCCCAAGTAGTCAGACCTAAGCACATGCATGTAAGGAACACTACATGGACTCAGAAGGAAATGTGTGCATGTGCATGGGTGTGAATGTATAGGAACAATAATTCTGAATGAAGGAGTCAAGAAATTAAGAAGGAGAGAGACAGGTAGTGGGGTAGAAATGGTGTAAAAACAATACTAGTATATAAAATGCTCATGATAAATGAGTAAACAATACAAAATTCTTCAAAAATATCAAATAAATTATCCAAAATTAAATAAAAGCAGAAAACGTAGGAATGTTACACATTTTTCTGTAACTCATAGTTTAGAGGATTCATTTCAAATTCTACGTGGCTGCATACATTTTCTATCAATATTAATGGTATATACAAACTATAAATTATGAATTTTTAAAATTTATGTGTTGATACATACTATTATATATTAACATGAAATAAATTTTATGGAGATACATTTAAGCCACTTTCTATAAAAATGTTTTACTTATTGATCATGTATTTTAAATGAGAAATAATAGAAAGTATCACATGCTGGTATTAGACTGTACTATATCAGGACAGTATAGGAATTTGATGATAATCCTTTGTTTCTGAAAACAGACAGAGGAAGAAAATCTCAGATTTATCTAAATTGTAAGGTACCTGTTATTTACAGTATTTTATTAAAATAACTGTGGATCTCTAAAATAATAGATATTTCAAACAATAAAATTCTCTTAAAGAAACATTTTCTTTTTTTACTCATTTACTTATTTTAAAGGTCTGTTTTAATTTTTATGTACATCTTTCTGTGTCTACACAGAAAGGGTTTTGTGAACATATCTGTGGATATACTTGAAGAGTCTGGAAGAGGGCCTAGGGTTCCCTAGAGCTGGCCTTGGGGTTGTGAGGCACCACATGTAAGTGCTGAGATTGAACTGGCATTCTTTGCCTGAGCAGCGGTTGAAGAGCACTGGTTTTTCTTCCACAGGATCCAGGTTCTAATCACTTAGCCACCTCTCCAGCCCCTGTAATGACAATTTTACCAATAATTCTCACCATTCATGCCATGCTAATCTCTTTTTTTTTTCACTTTGTTTTTCTAAGACAGGGCTTCTCTCTGTCCCAGCCTTGTCTTTCCTGGACCTAACTCTTGTATTACTATGATGCTGGAAGGTGCACTAGACTTGAATTGCATTAACTTTAGGGAGCTATTTTGTATATTCATCTATTTACTATTTAAACCTAATTCTAACCCTGTTTACTTTATCCAGATAGATCTTCACTATTGGTGGATGCTTAGTTGAGAATATTAAAAGAATATCTGAATATAAGATGTGAATGTCTTGTTATTATTTCCCAATAATGTGTATTCACTTAGCATTATGGCAAAGATATTTTATGATAATTGAAGTGAAATATATTTATTTTTTCAGGTCTGCTCCATCCCCACGTATCTGACTCTATGACTGCTCTCCTTATGTAGCAATAATTCCTTTCTCAGTTTTTGCAAAAATAAAAGTAGGGTTACTTCAAATTCACATATTTAAGTTTAATCTTAAAAGCAAGTCCCTTAAAAAATTATTATTTTCCACTAATTTCTTGTAGCACCCATAATTTTTGAAAAACTTATAAATATTGGATACATGGATGAATATTGGAATGAAAACATACTTCTGCATTGGGCACAAAAATCATATTTAATAAATATTACTTCCTTTTTTCTTCAGATTGGTGCCAAATTTTAGGTGTCAATCATACAATTAGTCTACTTAGACTAAAACTGAACTTGTCCAAGCTTACTTGCTAAAAATGTTAGTTATTTATTTTTCACAGAGGATTATATTTTGACCAACCAAGACTGCATCCCTTCCAAAAAGGTGTCCATTCCATCACTCTCTCTTTTAGTCTGAGGAAAGCACCTTATGTTCTGAATCAATACAAGCAGATTTAAAAACTCAAATTAAAGAAATAGAAGATTATGGTGAAAATCTTCACTATCTGTGTGTATTCATCTACTTTCTTTGGATTAAATTTACATTATATTTTAAGTAAAAGAGTTTTAAGTAATCTCTTCTTATAAGACATCTGTAAATTTAATTTGGTTCAGAAAATGAATTATTCCATATTCTAAATGTGACGGAAGCATATTATGTAACCTAATATTTGTGGAAATATTCAGAAAATGTAGAAGAAGATGTTATAAAGATGGACAGTTGATAAAATATTCTAAACTGAGGAAAATGTTTAAATATGTAAATTTTAATGACAAGAAATATCTTGGGAGAATAGGGAAAATGAGAAGTATTAAATGACAAGATAATAAGGTGAGATTAAAGAGTAAAATTAGTAGTGACAGAAATAGAAAATAATAAAGGATTTGAAAATGTGAAAAGAATAAAACAATTATTAAAGTGTCAAAAATAATCGAGTAGGGTGGTTCAGTATGCTGAATATTGTCTTAATTCCCAAAGAGAATTGCCAGAAATTGTTCTGTTTATCTAGGTAAAGGTTTTTAAATACCAAATTCATTTAAGACTTAAATGCATTAATTGTCTTCTTTTTCTGCACATATTTCAAAAAAAAAAGAATATCTGCGTAGTTAATCCTTTGAAAGCCAATTTAAGAGAATTTTCCTTTGTGACTAATGTGAAGGTTTGAAATGCCATATGAACATGAAACAATACAGCCATTGTTGCCTGTGAAAGATAAGGTATAATTACTTTTTTACTTCATTTGTAAAATTGATAATAAGTTATAATAGAAAATGAAGTACAACATAAATCTCAGAGAATAATTCAAAGTTGATGACCAACAATAAAAAAGTTGCAATGATGATCTCTATATAAATTGGAAATTTATAAATATAATAAACATGAGTAGATGCTTCTGGATATGCATTTTTTAGCATAAAGTAAACCCATTTTAACTTAAAATTAGTGATTTCAAAGAAAATTCTAATAAATCATGTCCTTGGTATAAACACAAAGTTCTACCATATTTCAATTCAGCTGAATATTGAATCACAAAAAGCTGATTCGAATAGACAAGTACTCTCTCATGAAAAATAAACTGTAAGGTGATTTTTATTTTATATTAGGAAATCTTATCTGAATTAAAATAGCATGATAATTTTTATAAATATACTGATATATTTAAGAGCCATTCACCAAGCTTATAGCTTCTTTTAAATTATTATATATACGATTATTTAATTAAATAATTACCATTAATTAAGATAATATACAATGTTGAGTCAAAATGTATTTATATCTTTAATACTATTTTAAATGTTTTGATTTGTTTGATACCTTCTCTTTATTACTTTTGCACTAAGCAAATATGCTCTAGTTATTAGATTATATAACCAATAAATTGAAATATTTATGATTTTAGGAGCTAACGAGAAACTGTAAGGTGACCTAATATGGCCCAGTAAGTAGAATAAAATGTATAATACAAGCACAGTTAAAAAATACAGTTCTTTATGATGTTTAGAACAGATCTTTTCAAACTGATTTTCTGGGCTTTCATTGTTCCTCTTAGATATGAACTTGGCTTCCTTCAACTGATTTGCCAGGAACATGCTTTGCTGCCCATGCTTCCTCCTACAGTGCCATGGAGTTTTCTGGCTTTTTTTTTCTTTTTAGAGGAGGGTGGTGAGTAAAATAGGTCAAGTCCAGATTTTTCATGCCTAAACATTCAAAGTAGATGTCAAAATCTAGACCTTGACTTAAAGGAATCTAGAAGACACCTGTTGGCCTTTAATATTCGATAACCACTGACATCAGAGTTAAAGTTTCTTAAAGGATACAAATAAATGCCAAAGGCAAAACTGTGATAACCTTTTATTAAGCAATATTAGCCTACAGTCACTTTCAAATGTTTATGTAACCAAACTTTGAGGCGTGCATCTGAAATTAGTCATATCTGTTAACTGCTCATTGTTTTACAAAATACTTTGTTCAAATTCTCCTTAGTATTAGAAAACTACTGACCACCTCGCCAAAGCCTGATATTCTTCTGCAGTCTTGTTGCTGTATGTGGTCACATGACTCTATACTTCCCATTTAGTCCTAAGTACAAAGACTCTTTGCAGTTTCCAGGGAGCATTCCCCCCATTAGGGAGTATTCTTTAAATGGTGCAGCTATTTCTATTTCTGCCTTTATTAATATGGCTAACTGATGTAAGAATGTAACAGAAAAAAAGAATAATTAGTGGACTATAGGAATATAAAGTTGAGAGGAGAAGAAGCTTGAGCAGTGCATTTCTTCAACAATTTTAGATGAGAAAAACAAACGTAATTTGTGCAGATGACTATTATTTTCAATTATCTCTACGAAAGTTGACAAATTCCTATCCATTACTAAGTATGAAGCCTATTTTTCTAAACATATTTTGTATCAGGTGGAAACATTAATTCAAGCATTTTATTTAAGTATTTTTTTTTACTAATTTTATAACACAGAGGGCTAATCCTTCAAAAGGTCAGTAGAGAAGAATATGCTGTTAATCCCTTACTGATCTAAGAGCAATAATACATGTTCAAGATTTTGTAAAATGTAACAAGCAAATGTCTCAGAGTCCTGATAATAATGCTATTCTCAAAAACTACCATATGTTTTTGACTATAACCTATGAAAATATAATCTCAGAATTAATTTTCTATATTTAAATGGAAAGAATAAAGATGTTCATTCAGTAGTTGAAATACAATAGAACTTTTCATTTTAAGAAGGATTTTTCTTCTTTTTGCAATATCAGGAAAGATATTTTGATCATTTCATGTGACAAGTATTTTTGTTCACATTAATTACTTAAGAAATCTAAATAAATATGCACAGGGAAATTTGGTTATGAAAAACAATTACTTAGCTATTAGGTTTACTTTACTAAATTCTCCCATCACAGAGGTACACTGCTAAATATTGAAAGAAAGAGCAAATATATGATAGTCAATGACCAAGCAAGGCTTCAATATTTTCTCTTCTTTAATAATAGTTCTTCGAAATATGAAAATCCTCTATAAGTAAAACCTTAAATTCAAAAATTAACCTGACTTGGAATTTTAACAAATAAACAAAAAACAAAAACCATGTTCACACTCAAGGCCGTTTCATACATAATGACTTAACTGATGTTCAACATTTGCAATATGACATTAATAATATTTTATTTATTTTTTGAGAAAAAAAAGAAGGGAAAGAGCTTATGAGGCTTGCAAAGAGCACTAGAGAAAAGTTAGGGTCTTTACTCTGTCGAGTGACACAGTCTACATACCATCCTATGAAGGTTTTTCTCACACACAATGGACAATCAACATTTAAAACTGAAAAGAAGTCTCTTGATAATTGAATCAAGAAAGTCTTTTCTGAAATCACTGGATGACGTTCTGAAATGTACTATCATAAACCATGTGAAGGTGACAGAAGTTTATTCTTCTATCATATTTATTTTATTACTATGAGAATTTAATACAATGTATTTTGATTTGAATTTTATACAATGTATTTTTGTCAACCTCCCAAGATTTGAAAACTTAAAAAACATACAAATGAGCAAACCAAAAAAAGAAAAAAAAAACAGGTGCTCCCTCTTTCTGCCATTTTTCAATACCCAAAGTTTCTCAACGAGGTGGATTGCATATCTTCCTCTTCTCTATATTCTAAGGTTTTGTCTAGCTGGTTTAATCTTGCCCTGGTCTTTTGCATACTGTCACAACTGTGAGTTCATATGTGCAATTGATCAGCTATGTCTAAGTTACAGCTTCCTTGTGCCTATCCACCACCCCAGCACTTACACTCCTTTCAATCTGTCTTCCACAATTATTCCTGAGTCTAAATAAAGGAGGTACAATACAGATGTCTCACTTAGGATTGAACCTTCTACAGCCCTGCTCCTTGTCCTGTTGTGAGTCTACATGTTTATCAGCTCTACTGCAAATAGAAGCTCCTCTGATGAGGGTTGACAGAGGCACTAATTTATGGGTATAAAAAGTGTTTTAGAATCAAGCGCCCGAACTGACCTTGCCCTGTAGTCAGAATGATGACTGTCTTAAATGTCACCATAGAACCTTTATCCAGCAACTGATGGAGACAGGGGCAGAGACTTGCAGTGGAGCCCTGGGCTGAGCTCCCAAAATCCAGTTGAAGAGTGGGAGGAGTGAGAATATGAGCAAAAAGTTCAAGACCATGATGGGGACGCATACAGAAACAGCTTACCTGAGCTAATAGGAGCTCACCGACTCCCGCCAAACAGGGAAGGAACCAGCATAGGACCATGTTAAATGTGGGTGACTTTTGTTTGGCTGGGGAAGACAGCGGGGCCACTGGCAGTGAGACCAGGATTTATCCCTCCTTGTATGGTCTTTTTGGAACCCATTTTCTTTGGATGGATACTTTGCTCAGCCTGGATATAGTGAGGAGAACCTGCTTCCTTCCTTGAAGCTATGTGCCTTGCCCTCTGGGGACTAGATGGGGGATTGGGTGGGCAGAAGTTAGAAGGAATGGGAGCGGGGGAGGGAGTAGGAACTGGGGTTGGTTTGTAAAATGAAAATAGGTAGCTCGTTTTCTTTTAAAAAAATAAAGAAAAAGAATCAAGTTAATGTTAAATTCTTTTAGCATAATATTATTAGTAGGTTCTCCCCTGGGACATATAAGCTGTGCAGACACTACAGATAATGTTGTCATATAAGGGTTCCTATGGAGTGAGTCTTAAATCTAATCAGAATATAGCTTTTTATTCCCATGAAACTAGTGTGTGCGTAGTACCTACCATCACTATAAAAATTAGCCAATAAAGATTAAGTTGCTAAGTCAGTACAGTTTGATTATTATTCCATGACTCAGATATTCTATCATCAACAATAGGATCTTACTATCAAATTTTGGGGAACAACTAAGGGTATTGGCAGTCTCCTGTAACCTGGCAGAACTATGGGACCTCAATGGACAAAACTCCAAAGGTGGTAAAGCATTCCTGCGATAATGATATTTGCTACAGAGTGATCTCTAGTAGGGGTATTGTCACCCCATTAATGGGTGTCTTACTTATTGTTCTATTACTATAAAGAAACACCTGATGAAGGCAGCTTGTAAGAAAACGATTAACTGAAGTTTTGCTTACAGTTTCAGAGGGTTACTTAATGACCATGATGGTGAGGAGCATGATGCCAAGCAGGCAGGCAGGCAGGCAGGCAGGGAGGCAGGCAGGCAGGGAGGGAGGCAGGCAGGCAGGGAGGCAGG
>PVIU01009148.1:0-78219 GCA_004026605.1 Ondatra zibethicus
CTTCTTCTTCTTCTTCTTCTTCTTCTTCTTCTTCTTCTTCTTCTTCTTCTTCTTCCTTTCCCTTGCCTTTTGCTTCCCTCCCAGCTCCTTTTCTCCCTTTCCTTTCCTCCCTATTCTTTCCTTTTCCCATTTCACTTCCTATTCCTGCTCTTCCCTTCTCCTTCTTTCCTAAACTCTTGCTTTCTCTTATGTGGCATTATGGGAACATTATGTTTATGCTGTACTCTTTCTGTCTGAAAATCTGCCGGGGTGTCCATTGGTTTAACATGTACATTTTGTTAACTAATAACACTCTGTAAGCAGAGCTTGATAAATTTAAAACAAACGTGAATATTTTCTCATTCATTTTTATTGTAGCTACTGATGTTTAGGATCTGTTTTCTCAGTAATTTTTAATTTGTTATGATTCTTATTGTTCTTATTAATTATATTGCTTAAAATCTAAGTTTTCCTTAGGTTTTTATAATTTTTTTTCCTTAAACAGGAAATAAAGCCCCTGACCTCATTCTATCATTCTATGGAGCACTGAGAACACTTCCTAGATTACCTAGTGACCCAGAGGGATGAAGCAAAGCTGAATCTTTTCTTTACCACTTGATTTGAGCAAAGACATTGTGAAGTTATGTTATGATTTGGAGATATTTCATTTACACATGCTGTTCTTATACTTTTACTTTATTCCTTTATTCTGGAAAGGCATTTTGCATTCGAAGGAATAATTTTTCTTTTTCATTTGTTTATGAATGAATATCTGTTTTCAGTTCAGTTATAGTTGACTTCTATCATCATTTTAATATTGAAATTGTTCAAAATTGCCAATTTGACTCTTCTCAAAACTGGGTGTTGTGCTGTTTAGAAGTGCTTATTTATGTCAAGGTTTTTCATACTTATTGTCACACTATGATGTTCCAGGCCTATTCCACACTTTTTTCACTTCAAACCACATATTAGCTATTTCCTCAAATGTCTTTGGTTCCTTTCAAGGGAATATATAAGCATGAAACTCCAATCAGGCTATTGACTTATGGTCATAATTATTAGAGTCTACTTTTTCTAGATTCTTTCAATGGATGAACCTAAGAAATACAGGCTTATAAATATATATACACACATACATTCCATATAAATACATGCATATAAACATATAAACTCATATATGTATATATGTGTACATATATACTCACTTAAGTGTATGCAAATGCATTCACGTGCCCAATTGTAGTGAGGCAATTCAGAACTTTTTCTCCATTTCTCATTTTGATATTGCTGCTCACCCTTCAAACATTGGGAAATCCAGATCCCATCAAATGTTTGCTTACTTCTTTTCTTGATCCTCTAATCTAATGGTCACAGTGGCTTTCTCTTTGCTCTCTGGTTGCATCTCTTCTCCATGACACCTCTCTTCTCTGTTTCAATGTCTACTTGAAACCCCTCTTCACTATCCCCCTAAGTTCATATCTGATCCCATAGCTCCACTGTACTTTGTATCCCCAGTTCCCTTCTGCCTCTGAGCCTTTTCCCGTGATGCCATCTCTAAAAAAAACAAGGTAAAAGGAAGAAAAGCAATAGAAAAATGTTCTCCATTCTTGGAAATTGTACTTAAGCTTTGACCCTTTTCCTAGTGAACATGTCATCTAAATTAAGAAATTGCACCAATTTTTCTTTATTTGGAAAATCTTTGCTGCTATTTTTTGACATAGATATGCAGTTTTGCTTTCCATTTACAGAAACTCTTTAAATCAGTTAACAGGGTTGATTCTGCTTGCTATATTCTTAAATTTTCTCAACAGTTTAAGCTTCATTAACTCTGGTTTGAGTTCTGCAAGAATTTGTCAGCATTGTGTTCCTACTTCAAGTGCTTAGCCTACAGCAGATTTACTGTCCCCTAGTCTCCTTACTAAATTGTGTATCAGTGTGAGCATATTTTGAATGTCTAAGAAGTTTAGCTTAGTATCTGTGTCACCTCTTGTTCTCATTTCATAAGCACTTAGTTCTTTGTTTATGTACTCGATTAAATTCTTAGCTTTATTTTCCTCATAGCTGCCAATATACTTTGAAATCTTTCCTACTAATTTACTTCATTCCTGTGAGGTGGTGCACTTTCATGTTGTTGCCTTTGCTTGCCAAATCTTATTTAGAGATTTATATCTCCGTCAAAATTCAAAATTCCCCTACATTTGGCTGTGGCTGTGGCTGTTTCATTCCAGAATCCAGTTGACTCCAGGCGGCAGTTATGTAGTTCTTAAACAACAAGGCGTGGCTGTAACGTGGGCAATGTGATCTTTCAGGAAGCCTGTGCTGACTCAACACTGTGACTGTGACAGACTCCGGATAAAAGGTCCCAGGGATTTTCTGCTTACAATGGCTTTCAATTATGATCACTCGTCCCACAGCAACTCCTAAATTTATGGCTTCAGTCTTGGTTAATTGCAGTGACTGCCCATCTTTCTTTAAGGGATACCCCACAGGTTCACAACTTCATATCATAAAGTTTCTTCCCTTGTACCCCCATTTCTGCCTATTATTTGGTATGGAAAGAAGACATATGTGTTTAGTCTGACTCTCAGAACCAAGATCTACAAATGAAACTGTGTGTGATGACTTTAAGAAGAAATGACATTTTCTGCTTGTGGCTTCAGCATGTTTACATTTAACTCATCTTATGTGACATCTGATTCCAAATCTTTCTCATTCATAGTCATGTCGAAAGCATGTTTCCTAGAAGACAGACTTTCAGTGTGATCATGATACATTGATTATATAGCATGGGACAGCCCTGGGAATTTTGACCTTCTCTCTTATTTGCTTAAAGCATACACTTTCTTTTCATATTTAATTCAATTAAATACTTGTGGATGTTAAATAGCTTTTCTTGAAAGGCAGCCAACAATTTTTGACAGATATGCATTTAGAGATCTGACTGTGGTTCTTTATAAATGTGTGTCATTTTTGCTAATCTCATCCAGCTTTAAGATGGGATGGCCTATTTTTAAAAGTTTGGCAATTTCTAATGCCTTTAATTGTATTTCCTGGAATCTGGCAGGTAACCCTTAGTTTCTGCTATGATAATTAAAACATTCCATCTTGGCTAGGCGGTGGTGGCACACACCTCTAATCCCAGCACTCGGGAGGCAGAGGCAGGCAGATCTCTGTGAGTTCTAGGCCAGCCTGATCTACAGAGTGAGTTCTAGGACAGGTGCCAAAGCTACACGGAGAAATGCTGTCTCAAAAAACTTTTTTTTAAAAAATCCTTGCTCATATTCTCCCTCTTTCCGCTCTTCAGCTGGACCTTGGGAGCTCAGTCCAGTGCTCCGATGTGGGTCTCTGTGTCTGTCTCCATCTGTCACTGGACGAAGGTTCTATGGTAATATTTAAGATAGTCATCAGTCTGACTATGGGACAAGGCCAGTTCAGGCACCCTCTCCTCCACTGCCCAGGGTCCTAGCTGGGGTCATCCCCGTGGACTCCTGGGAACCCCTCTAGAGCCAAGCCTCTTGCCAGCCCCAAAATGGCTCCCTCAATTAAGATATCTCCTTCCCTGCTCCCATATCAGTCCTTCCTCAATCTCAACCATCCGACTCCCCCAAGCTCTCCCCAACCTTCCCCTTCTCCCTTTTTTCTCCCCCTCTCCCCTTCCCTCTACTCCCTGCCCCCATGCTCCCAACTTTTGCCTGGCGATCTTGTCTGCTTCCAATTTCCAGGAGGATCTGTATATGTTTTTCTTTGGGTTCACCTTATTACTTAGCTTCTCTAGGATCATGAACTATAGGCTCAATGTCCTTTGTTATGGCTAGAATCCACTAATGAGTGAGTACATACCATATTCATATTTTTGGGTCTGGGTTATCTCACTCAGGATAATGTTTTCTATTTCCATCCATTTGCATGCAAAATTCAACATGTCATTGTTTTTTACCACTGAGTAGTACTCTAATGTGTAGATGTGCCACACTTTCTTTATCCATTCTTCCATTGAGGAGCATCTAGATTGTTTCCAGGTTCTGGCTATTACAAATAAGGCTGCTATGAACTTAGTTGAACAAATGTTTTGTAGTATGATTGGGCATCTTTTGGGTATATTCCCAAGAGTGGTATCAGGACCACGAGGGATTGGTTCACCCACTGAGACAGTGTGCCTGAGCTAATGGGAGCTCCCCAACTGCAGCTGGACTGGGACTGAATGAGGATGGGATCAAACTGGATCCCAATTATCAGTAACTGATAATTGGGGCAGACTGAGGGGCCAATGATAATGTCACTGGGATTTGTCTCTGCTGCATGTACTGGCTTTTTGGGACCCTAGTCTATTTGGATGCATACCTTCCTAAGCCTGGATGGGGGGGGGAGTGCCTTGGACTTCCCACTGGTCAGGGTGCCTTGCCCTCTCTTAGGACTGAAGGGTTTGGGGGGAGGGTATTTCAGGGAGTGGGAGAGAAGTGGAAGGAGGGGAGGAAGTAGGAATTTTGATTGGTATTATTTATAAAGTAATAAAAAAAGAGGAAAAAAGAATTATCTGAATAAAAATTTCAATTACATTAAAAATTTAAAAAATCCATTTTAGTGCAACTTCATGGTGCAATCCTTTTGAAAGTGAGAATCTGAACTCAGAACTTAAGTCCCTGTGCAAACAGATAAGGTGCGATGCGAGCTGGCACAGTGGCAGCTCAACAGCGCTTTCTGTCCCTGGATGCGCCCTGCACAGCCACTGTCAGCTGCATCATGATGAATCCTCAAAGATTTCTGGGCAAGAAGCACGGAAGGAATGCTTTCAGAGTCAAGGAAGTGTGGTGGTGCTGGGTGTCTGATATGCTGACAAAGGAATAGTCCTAAGAGGTACTGAAGCAATCACATCAGGGCACTACTTTACAGGCTATTCTTCCCTGGATTGGCATCAGTCTCAGGCTAGACCAAGAAATAACTTCTTGAAGGTTCCAATCCAGAGGAAAGGGAAGAAAGTATTTCTTCCCTAAATTTAATACAAATCCTGGGAACAAAGTTGGGCCATATGGTTCCTGACCCAGACTTTTGGTAGATATTGATCATTATTAGTCAGGGAAAGAATGAGGTGGTACCCAAAACAGAGGCTAGACAGAGTGTGGAGAGATAGCTCTCTTGGAAGCTGCTGAGGCGCAGTTCATAAGAAGGAGAAAGAAGCTGGGAAGCAAGGACAATAGACTGTCTCAGACATGACTGGTTTTGGAAGGCACAGAAGCCATGCTTTTTGGGAATGCTAGCTTGCATCTGTAAGACATTGGAAAGTGTCTGTTTTAAAGTGATTGCTATAGAAACAATCTGAAAGCCTCAGATTTTCTGTCATTACTCTTTTCTGTTTATTTCAAGAGGAACTTCTAGTTAGGGTCAAGCAGAAAAAAGAAAAGAAAGAAGCACATGAGGTAAAAATAGAACAAACAATTGTTTCCTTAATTGATTCAAATACAGCTGAGTATTTTAATTTATTATGACAATCTGCAAAACTGTAACTGCAATGCTCCACTTGACTGATTGGAAGGTAAATAAAGTTAAAGCATCTAATTTGCTACCATACTAGGCATAAGCCAAATGACATGGTTTTCCTATAAATCCTGCACATAGAAGACTGTTTCTTTACTTTTATTTTATTTTATTTTTTTATCCGATCTCCATTACTCTTGCTTCCTGATCCACCTAGTGACGTAAAATGATGTAAAACAGGATTGTAATGTAACAATCCTGTCTTAATGTTCACTTGTGACACTTCTCCTTTGAGGTCATACCACAAATAAAAATAGGGTGATTGAGTAAGTACAAAGATATAAGCAGCTGCTAGCTGTCTTAACCAATGGTGATCTTGGCCTTTGCCCAGCACTCGTCTTCCAGCACAAATAGGCAGAACTGAATCGTTTCTGGCAGGAGCACTTTATCCTAAGGGGCTGAAATGTTATCTGAGAGTCAAGGCTCCTCTCTAGCCTTTAAAATAGTAAACAAAAGGTGTAGTCTGCCTTAAAGGTATTAAAGGTTCTTAAGGGTATAAATTGGCTCATGGGGCAGTATCTGGGATGCGTGGAGAAAGCGTTCTGGGGAGAACATTTTAGATTCATGTTTTGGGGAGTAGTGTAATCGTGGGGCTATTTCTTCACCATGTTTCTGCTCATAGATAGAACCTAACTACTCCAAAGTGTATCTCCTTCTGGTCACATGTATACGAATGGCCTACAGATACCAGCATCCTTCTTCCTATTCTGCTAGGGGGAATAAATAGAGACTTAGCAGCCACCAGCAGGCTGCTGACACCTGCTCAGGGCAAATCCCAGGCCAAAATGCTTTCTGTCTTCCTTGCATGTTCTGGGCGAAGGAACTCACTCAACTTTGTTTATCCTTCATCCAACTGGGAGATCGTATTTCATGGCCAGCTGGTTCTCTCTGAGGCAGAATTTGGATCCTTAAATACAGTACTTGTCTAAAGAAATGTTTAAGTTTGTTTACTGAAGGACATACAATCACCTTTTCATGATAGCTTCCTTCACTTTTCGCTAGTGTAATTGGAACTAGTCACATGCTTGTGGATAAATCTTGTTTTATTTTTCCCATTCTGAACAATATACATGGACCAGATATTTTGTTTCCATAGTTGAAACTCTTTGTGCATTTTCAGAGAACTTTCTTCTTGAGATTGTGAACATTAGTTTAATGAGTCTAGTTAATGAGCTCAACTAACTTGGGTGAGCCTTTTCTTGTGCTTTTATTTCCTTATGTTGCTCTGTAGAACTTTCCACACTCATCTCCCACTCCTTCTCACTATAAACATGTGTGCTTAGAATTCAAAATTTAAGTTCCAATAAAAAATATCTTAAGAAATATCTTGCAAACGCTGGCTATGATCAGTCTGGTATTTACCAGACTGCCTTCTGCATAAATGCCTCCTGTTTAGCCTGTCCTTTGAGTGAGAAAGATGCAAATAGCTTTGACTGATACGCATTACTTTTTCTGAATTAAGAAATGCATTGTAATATCGAGCCTTTTCAAAAATCTTCCCTTATGGGTTGTTTTGACATTTCCGCTGCTCATTTTCACAGAGCCCTAACCTGTCACCATGAGCTCCAGACTCATGATTGCCGTGGACTCAGATGTGACAAAGCTTCAGACTGTTTCATTAGGGCCAGTTTGCCTGGTTTCACATAAAAAGGGAGCTGGGAAGTGCCGGTCCCTGAAGATCAGAGAGCAGCCACCATGAACCAAGCTAAATGAGACACCTCTGATTTCTCGGGCAACTGAGATGGGTGGAGCCGCAGCTGTCCTCCATGTTTGCATAGCAGAAATTCTAAAATGCAGAGCTCTGGAGCTAGGCTGTGCCTGAGTTCATGACCCACACATCCCCAGCAACTTACTGTGTTCTTGTGAAGAAGTTCTCTTAACATCTCTAAGCCTCAGTTTCTTCATGTGTAAAGCAGAGATAATAAAGTGTCTAGCTCACAGTTGATGTGAGGATGGAGTGAGCTCATGCGTTGGAGGATACCTGCCAGGTTTTGCACCAAGGGAACACTCTGTGAATGTTAGCTGTTAAATCCTTCTGTTGGCCACAACCACTCCTCAACTCCAAACTCCTAAAGCTCTTGGCATCTGTAAAGCACATGCTGGCACTCAGTCATGCATTAGTTCCTTCACCACTGTTTACTGGGGCAGTCTTAACTGCCTAGATCGCTGAATGTGACTTAAATAGTGTTTGAGAAAGTGGACTGCCTGTGTTAGCACAGTTCACAACTAAATTGACTTCTAATCAATATTTACTCAAGTTCCAGGTTAATATTTTAAAAGCTCAAGGAATTGGGCTAAATACTTTATTTATTTATTTGCTTGTTTGTTTGTTATTTTGAGACAGTGCCTTTCTATGTAGCCCTAACTGCCTGAAACTCACTATATAGACCAGGCTGGCTTCACACTCAGAGATCTGCCTCAGATATTTACCTCCCAAGAGCTGTGATTAAAGGATTGTGCCACCACTCCAGGTTAGGTGTGCTCTAAATGAAGACAAATATTCAAGTTATAGAAGACCTGTACTAGTCTTCATTGCTTGAATGTTGGATTTCACCCTGAAACTCTCCATATTCGTAACTATGCTGTTGACAAGAGACTAGCAGAAGAGTGTGGTTCTAATGGGAGGGTTTAGGTACCCTGTGAGATGGGAAAAATAGTAGGGACACAGGAAATGTCACTCTAGAGTCCCAGTGGATGCTGTGTAAGATTTCTGCTTGCAGTTGAGCTTCAGAGAAACCTGGAGGCTGTCTGATGTACCTTCTACCCAGTTGCTCTTGCCCTTGAGGGACTTCCTGCTCCAGTGGCCCTTGCCTTGAGGGACTTCCTGCTCCAGTGGCCCTTGCCCTTGAGGTACTTCCTGCTCCAGTGGCCCTTGCCCTTGAGGTACTTCCTGCTCCAGTGGCCCTTGCCCTTGAGGTACTTCCTGCTCCAGTGGCCCTTGCCCTTGAGGTACTTCCTGCTCCAGTGGCCCTTGCTCTTGTAGCTTGGCTAGCTTAGTTTCTTTGTTAATATTTTTATCATCTTTTCATTGTTCTTTGCCTAAATAGTTTTCTCCTTAGCACTTACTCAGCTAAGCTTGAAAGTGTACCCCATAATTTGGCCAAAAGTTCTATGCAACTTTTGATTTTTTGCCCTGCTCTCTCAGCCTCGATAGAAACAAGAGGGGCCAATAGACTGGTTAGCCACCGGGCCACCGGCAGAGCAGTGGGTACATGGAGCTGACACAGAGCCTGGACTTCATGAAAGAGTTGAGAATAAATTCCATCCCATCCCTGCTCTCTGCTGTTTAGTCTGCCCTGGCTTTGAGGTGTATATTGATCAGGGAATTGCCATTCAGTTCATTTCAAATGACCTAGCAAGAAAGGGAATGATTCATCCATACTCCCCATCCCCAATGCCCTGTGTCTATTGTATTTGTCTTGGAGACTGAGTATATAAACACATAGATCAAATTGTCCCTGAAAGCGTTCCACACTGCTGTCTTCATGAGCTGATGTTAGGTATTATAAACTTGTGTTCTTAAAAATGCAAATAATTAGTTTAATTATATCTTCGTTTTTGCTTCTAAAATGAATGCAAAGTGCTATTTCACACAGTCCTTTTCAAGTACTGCCCATGAGTTCCTACTGCTTTGGGCCACAATGTTGCTTAACTCTGGGCTGTGGACATTTTCCTGACAGTTCAGATGTGCCGTCTGCTCATCACAGGGATCTTCCTCATCACTGTGTATTTGTTGTTGCTGTTGTTTTGTTTTGTTTCTGTTTTGTTTTTTGGAGTTTTTGAGACAGGGCTTCTCTTTGTAACAGTTCTAGCTGTCCTAGAACTAACTCTTGTAGACCAGACTGGCCTCTAACTCACAGAGATCCACCTGCCTCTGCCTCCCGAGTGTTGAGATTAAAGGCGTGTGCCACCACGGCCCAACTACCATGTGTTTTGCTTTTAAACAATAGTTAAAATTATAGGAGACTTGTGAACATTCCTTTCAGTCTTATCTGGAAATATGTAACACTGGGTTTAGAAGCATGTGAGACACATGGTCTTTTTCTTTCTTTTCTTTTGAGATTATAATATAATTACATTTCTCCTTTCCATTTTCTCCTTCCAAATCTTCCCATATACACTTTCTTTCTCTCTTTCAAATTCATGACCTCCCTTTTCCATTAATTGTGTTTGCGTTTCTCTCTCTCTCTCTCTCTCTCTCTCTCTCTCTCTCTCTCTCTCTCTCTCTCACACACACACACACACACACACACACACACACGCTAGAGAGGGCTTAGTCATTAAAGGCCACTCTCACATTAGTGGTGGTAATTTTGTTGCATGTTGCAGAGTTTTTTAGTTGTGATTAGTCAGTCCTTCAGGTCTTACCTTTTCAGTTTTAATCACAACTAAAGGGCAACAGCAACTGCTAGAGTTAGGGTGTCAGACATTTGCAGTCCTTTTCTTTGCAGGAAGTGGCTCCATTGAAAAGATGGAACTGTGTAAGTTGAGGTTGCCACCCGCTGGTGAAAATGGAGCACTTCCATTTAAATGAATACTTGGGGTTAGAGGGTGGGGCTTTCTGTTTTCAGAGTGTCATTTTACACGTTGAAACTCTTTCAAAGACTGGTTTCCAACTCCCCCACAACAATAAAGATTAGGAGTTTGGCTGGAAGAAACCATTTAAAGAGTTGTGTTTACATCTCCTTGAGCCTCTACAAACTTAGAAAGTGAAAAGTCACAGAATTAAAAGGGCCACAGTGTTCTATGGGTTCTAAGATGAAAGCGGTTTTCTTGCTTCCTTCTAACTTTGAGACTTGTGTATGCCTGCTACGGAAAGCTGCCATCACCTTAAGAGGAACAAATGCTGACCGTGTGCGTCTAAGTCACAATGTAAGCCTTTAATAACGGTACTTTATGAAGAAAAAAGGAGGAAAGCCTGGGAGTGGGCTGCAGCTTTCATCACTCCACTGGCACAGATCGGAACTCAAATGCACGCATAAGAATTTACGATGTGACAGAGGCGCCATGTCAACCTGTGCAAGGACCCTACCTACCTCAAGTCCCATCCCAAACACTTTCCAGATGTGACGAGTTGCAAATTAGATGAATAGAAGTGTGCGCATGAATGTGTAAGCAAAGCAAAAACACTAAGAAAAATGCAAAGGTAAGTTTCCTTGTGAGAACATCACCCAAGACACAACGAGAAAACAGCTTTAGCAGGCCAACTAACAGAGGGAAAGACACCTCTGCCAAAGACCTGCCAGCGTCTGAAAAACACATCGCACCTCATAGCCAACCAGGGTGTATGACTTTACACACACACACACACACACACACACACACACACATCTATAAAATCGGTGGCCAGAGCTTTAAATATTTCCTTTCATTAAAGGTTGTGAAAAAAATACTTCATATTGTAGAATGATGTTGGGATTTTAATTTTTCCCTTAACATAACTATAATGCCATGGACTGTATGTACATCAAAGTTTAATTAATAGGGTTTATACAGCCATACAACTCTGTTCACAGCCATCTCTTTAGAAAAGTATTATTTAAAAGTTTAAGTAGTAATTTTCTCTATTATTAGCTTTTGGTGAGAATTACTTCTTTACCATGAATGAATTTTTTTTTGTTTTTGTTTTGTTTTGTTTTTTTGAGACAGGATTTCTCTGTGTAACAGCCCTGGCTGTTCTGAAACTAGCTCTGTAGACCAGGCTATCCTTGAACTCACAGAGATCCACCTGCCTCTGCCTCCCAAGTGTTGGGATTAAAGGTGTGCACTGGGATTAAAGGCTTGTGCATGCATTTTAAAGAACATTTTGTAACTAATATTCAAATGTGCAAACTACTTTCTAAAATATCTCTAAAATAAAATATATAGTTTGATTACTTTGATACTTTTAAAGCATGTGCATATACATCTATTTATATTATATATATTTTATATATGTTTATATATATTTGTTTTTAATTATGTATGCATATTTTTGCATGGTCACCTCTGTGGTTATATTTTAGTGGTTGTTAGTGGTATCCATAGGTAAGAGGTAACTAGAGGTTCTTTTATTTTTTTGTATTAATTTTTATTGAACTCTACATTTTTCTCTACTCCTTAGAGGTTATTTTCTTCATCACTCAATTTATAATTATTTTGTTACTGTTAAGTAAAAAATGTATTTGATACATATTAATAATCATCTTTTGGATGATATTTAATGACATGATTTTTTCCATGACATTAGTAAAAATTCAGAGGAACACACCAAAATATACATAGTTGGCTTACAGTTTGATAGGAATAGAAATCCTTGTCTACTTTATGTGTATATAGAAATACAGTTTTAAAGATTGGCAGGGCATGTTCAAAGATGTTCATTGTGATTTCTGTAGTATCAACGTAGTGAAGTTTTCTTTGCTCATTTCTAACTTTTTATTTAGAGATGATAACAGTCATAGATACATCAAGATTGTGCACATTAAATACCTGCATTCTACTCTGTTAGTTATTTTTCAGCTAAGTTGCTAAAACATGGAACTAGCAATAGCATATAAAGTAGCTTTTGTCTACAAAGGAAAAGGTTAGGCGTGCAGCTTACTTTCTGCAAGCTGATGAGCACTTCATCTCCTCTGTAGAACACTCCAGGTGTCTGAGCATCTTCTTAGGGGCCCGGCAGACCAGTTCTCATGTGTTTGAATCTGCACACTCCTCAGTGGTAGGCGGTGATGGAGTGCTGTGTGTATCAGTGCTTGTCAAGATATGCAAATCTCCAGTGAGAAATGGATCTCATGCTCAAGAGCCACTGCTCTATGTAACATCCAATGATTTATCTTTTTTCATCATAGGATGGCAATTTCTTGTGAAGGAAAATCTTGAGAAAATAAACAACAGGGAAACAACCTCATATGTGAAAGTCTTTTATTAACATACCCCATGCTTTAGCAGTCATTTTGTTGATTATGTGAACTGTTAAATAGTCCATCTGCAATGCAAATATAACTGTAATGTTAATAGAAGCATACATTTAATTTTCTCAGTCACTTATAGAACTAAATTAAATAATACCTTTGACTTAAGGGAGTCAGTGTTTTCTGATAAAAGATTTCAAATATCCGGCATGTTAAAAGTGTCGCTAGGGACGTGAAAGATGATATTAGACAAAGAATGACACTGTCTCAATCATTTTTTAATAAAGGAAAACCTACAGCTCTTTGTGCAGCTGCACGCTGCTTGGCTTGACTAGTGGTCAACACTAATATGTATTCAGAGATACAGAGATGTGGCTGAGCACTCTGAAGCCTTCTGTATAGATGAGCCTGTGTGACAGCTGGCTGCGTGGCCTGCTCTGCCTTCCCTGTGTGACAGCTGGCTGCATGGCCTGCTCTGCCTTCCTTGGGAGGCTTAACCACCATCTCTAACCAAAGCAGCTAATTTTTAAATACGAATACACAGTAGAGAACACATGGGAAAATTCACCCCTGAGGCATCTCAGGAGTTGATTGTGATAAAAATTGCTTAATTATTTATTAGTAGTTGCTTTATAAATTACTCCAGTTTGACCGGAGGGTGTGAACTGCGGTGAGGAGGAGGAGCATGGGAGGGGCAGTAAACAGGGGCTGCAGTAGTGCTGAAGGCTGTTTCGTTTGTTTTAGCATGGAGAAGCCTTTTGAGATCACCCTGTATATGCCCTGGGAACAAATGTTTTAAAAGGGCCTAGAAGATGAGGTTTGTGTTTTCTCTGGATGGGTAGTGCAAGATGGATCTGGAGGGAATGAGAGGGGAAAGTCCTTATGGACATCAAAGTTTGAAAGAAAAGTTGAGCAAAACCCGAGGGCTCAGGTGAAGCAAGAGAAGCCACCAAATATTTACAACAAAGAAGGCAAGGAAAACGGGAGAATATGGGGTTTGTTGGGATATGAGGGCCAGAAAGAAAGGGAAGAATTGAGTTTTCTGCTCCAGAAAATCACGTAGTGCAGCAGGCAAACCCTTAGTTGATAATGAAATCACAAGTGCTGATGTCAATCAGACGGGGAACCTAAGTGGCAGGCTGACCTACTTTCGTGATGGATACATATTGTCACCCAGAAATTTCATAAGAGTAGATTGTATAGACAAACACATAATAAACAATGACAATAGTAGGACAGACAGAGCCCTTCAACGTCATCACAAAAGGACCTTTAAGAGGAGCAGATATCAGGGACAAGAACAAAGATGGAAACAATTAGGTTGTATTAATTGTATTTGTCCTGTTGCAATGGGAGAGATTTTTCTTGCTCCACTAATGAGCTCTAGTAAATGACACTCTCATTTCACCTCACTTATTCATTCATTCATTGGAAAAAGGTTTTTTTTTCCTTTACAGAGTAAATATGCAATAAGATCAAATAAATTTTGATGATTGCCAACAGATGGTGAGGGGCTCAACTTTGGGACCATCTGATCTTTTGCTTTTCGGTTCTTTCTGGCTGTTCTTTCTACTTAATTACCTTCCCCTCACTTCCTAATCCCTTCCATGTAATTTTACACCAAGATTGGGTTCTAGCAGTCTCTATTAATTTCCCACAACCTCCACTACTTTCTTTGTAGCTGTGCTGCTAATGGCGCGAAACAGCCTGGTTTCTGCAGAATTTTCAGTCTTACTTGAACTATGTCTTTGCTCAATTTATTAATTCCGATTAACATTGATAATTTAAAACTCACTCTTACAATTTAATCTCCATTGCGCATCTGACACAATGGCTCAGCTATCAGTAATTTTGCATAATCAAAGAAGAATTTTAACTGACCCATTGCTTAAATCCTTTTCATATGAGGTTTTTATTTTTCCCAATCATGGAAATGGACATACTAGAGTAACTTACATGTTCCAGCAAGAAATGTCCTTTTATATGATGTGTGCATCTGTGCATCTTTTATGGATGGAAGACAAAGTACTGCAGTGGTCCATGTCTTAATGGTATTTGAGGGAGGCACCTAAAGGGTAGGAACTGATGGGAGCCTGGGAAGACCCCAAAGCAATTTTCCATAGACTCCACAGGTCTATTTACATAATCCACACCTAGAAACAATCTTTTTAATCTCAACAAGGACTAAGTTAATGGACATTAAATTAATGTCCAGTCCTATAAAGGGAGGTTTTCCTATTCCTGTTTTGTTCTTTCTAAAGTTCTGTAAAATAAAAAACATCCCACTGACTAAAACATCGTATATCACAGATATGTTCTTTACTTTTGCCTTTGTTAAGCAGTAAAATTTTAATTATGCCATTTTTCTTTTGATAGAGAATTGGCTCACTAAAACTATGTATTAAGCATTTATAATAAAATAAGGCTTAATGTTAAAGATACAATGTTTTGTCAATGCTATTTAAAAATAATCATTTTTCTTTGTAATGAAAGTAATATATATTCATTTAATGCTTCCGAAGGCTACAGAAAGATAAAAGAATTCATTGTCTGGCAGTATCCATTGTGTCATTAGTGATGATGGATATAAATGTTTTTGTACATATGCTTTCTGGGTTTTTATGCACATCTGCATTAAACAATGTTTTCGACTTACATGACATATAACAAGTTATACAGATAATCACCATATATCATTTATACATATGCCGTGTACAAGAGATGATTTAAATACATTTTTTAAATTCTATTTTCATTTTGCTACTGAATGCATGCTCTAGAATAAGTGTGAGATGGGCTTTGAAATTTGGTGTTTTCTAAACCAATTCCACTTTCTGCGGTTGTCATAGTATATGCCTTTTAGTCCAGTGACTATGATAGAAATATGTATATATTTGCAATATCCCTAAGTCCAAACCAAGTGTTTTCACAGAAGAAGAAACCATGTGAGAACCATGTGGAAGTCTTGCATCTGGGAGCTACTCAGGGATTTTCAACTGTAATGACTGGCTAGGTAAGATATTTTTTCCTAATCAGGTACTGATTTGAAAGTGTAACGTCTGCAAGTGAAACCATTGCATTGTACTTATTTATTTTAAAACTTGGTATTAATGTTTTTATGCTTCATTAGCTTTACTTTGAAAGCATTCAAAATAATTATCTTACCATCCATCACATGGCCTCCCCACATCTAATTTAATGGTTCACTATTATTAGGCATTTGGTTAATTTCTGAAAGGTTGGTATAAAGTCATGACAACTGGCCTGAGACATGATGTTAGGGTCAGATCTTTGCACAAGAGCTTAAGGCTGTTGCAGAGCATCCACTGAGACACATTTACCTCTCTACTGCTGGGACATATACCAGGGGTTAGGGCTTGTCTTCGATGAAAGCAGAGCAAGAAAATGTATTTTTTTTTTAAAAAAAATACAATCTTTCAACTTTCTTTCTTTTTATTTGTCAGACCCCTTGCCATCATAGCTATTTAGATGTTTGACGAGTACTTGGTCACAGCATAGAGTGGATCTGCGGGTTAAGAGCTGGGGTGCTCTATTTCTTTCTGTTGGCTTTTTCCTATAAATAGTCATGCCATTTCCCAAAGTTAGAAGATGTCTGTAATTTCTGTGCTGTTTCTGTGGACATGCGCAGGTCACTTTCTAAGTGTAGGATGGCCTTGGATGGCTTTGTTGGCCCTCAGCTGGGACAGCTCTGATCTGGGCAGCCGAAGGGAAGCCAGAGTCACACAGCTTTATGCCAAGCTCTTCATGTGGGTCCCGTGAGCAAAATTCTTTAGGAAAATCAAAGATTGACCACTTACCTAATGTGTAGGTATAAACACTTCTAAGGCTCTACACTGATAATTTCCTTTCCAAACAATTTGAGCCAATTTATATTTAACAATTGTGTACAAAAACACCTTTTTAAAAATTCTTGCCAGGGCTATTCTTTAAAAGAAGTATAGCCATATGAATTATGTTTTCTGTCCTTCCATCCCTCCCTCACTACCTCCCACCCTCCCACACTCCTTTTCACTCTCCCTCCCTCTCTTTCTCCTTTCCTTTCTCTGTCATTTCTTTGTATTCTTCTCTTTTATTCTGTCTTATTTTTATATATTTTTCAGATGGTGTCATTAATGTAGCTAATGAACTTGCCATCCTCCTGCCTCAGTGTAAAAGTGCTTAAATTACAAGTGTTCCCTGCTATCCTGGCTTGTTCAATTACTTTACATTTCTTTTTTTTTTGTATTTTAGCATTCCCTTTTCTCATGTTGTTTCAAGTTCTTTGTGCCTGTCTTACTGCAAGCTCTTTTAAAAAATTGCCATCTAAGACTTGTTCATATTTTAAGACATGATGAGAAGAAAGGATGAAAAATATGCATTTTTCAGGAGAAGGAAGTGGTGGGAAGAATGTGAGGCGGACACAGGCTGCAGACAGCCGCATCGGACATGTCTAAAGCCAGTGGTGTTTCTGATTTATTTGGAACATTGTGGCTTTTGTAATTAGCTGGTACTAGTGAGGCCACTGCACTCAGGGCTTTCATAGCCTCAGTTCTTTGAAGATTGCTTTTGCCACAGCACCTGATGCCCAGGTAACCCGTGCACTTTCATGAAGGTGTGTCTACTCAAAACACACCAGCATATGGGCTCCCAGGGCTCTGTGAGCTGAGATTGAATCTTCCTCACAGGAATTAGAAGATGGGTGAAATTATCAACTAATAGCAAATTATAAAGAACAAATATGCAGAAGGCGGATGAACCAGATTAAAGGTGGAGCTTGTAGAACAAAGGGCTGAAAGTCACAAGCTTGTGCTGAGGAGATCCCTGAAGGTCCATTACATGCCGGAAGCAGAGAACAAGCCATGCTCCAGCTCACTTCCCTATGTATGGTCTGTCACTTGAACTCCCTCAAATGGATCTCTGTTATCTACAATTCAGTAAACCTAATGAAACAAAATGATTCTAAGGAAAAGTTGGATATGGATTTGGATATCTGCTAGTGTAACTCTATGAACATACTACCGTATTGTCGTTTCCACTGCTAGTTCTTCCAGTTAACAATACTTCAACATAAAACCCTTGCACCCACTAATGTCTGTATTTAGTTGTTAGGCAACGTAGATAAATCAAAGCAATCTCCTGAAGCATACGGTTGAATCACACTCTTCTACATAGCACAGTAGTAGGTGGTTGCAGATTGTCAGATCAATGATGACCAACGAGTTGCTAGGCAACTTGAAAGACAGCAATCTAGAGCAGAAGCAGCTTCACTCTAAGATGAATTCTACTTTGAAATGTTTATAAAAACTGAAGGGCCTGACATTTTCTGGACTTTGAACACTAAGATATTAAACTGCCACAGTTTAATAAATTCTGACATAGACATGTGACTACAGGGGTCACGAAGATGAAGGACTTTATTTCATGAAGACAGGGAATGTGGGCTTTGTGCTTGCTTTAGGTCTCTTTGCCCCCATGTCCCATGGGGACAATGTTGAGTAACCCAAGTGGACGTGCCACAGTTGAGTAACACCTCACCCTGAAGCTAAGTCTTTTACAGCGGGCTCTGAGCAAACCTGTCTGACAGGGCCTGAAGCAGGACCTTATCTTTGATACACTGGACAGTCACTCGTCCTTTGCTCTGGAGACTAACTTTATCTCTGTCTCCCAAGGCTCTTCACTATCATTATATAAACATCTTTGAGCAGATAGTGCAGGACAGAAGTCGTCAGTGCTGCCTGCCCCTGCTTGCAGTAAATGAAGAAATGACAAACATCCAGGGATAATTATCTCTGGAAAAAAAAAAAGCTCTTTCTCTGGGTGCTTTTATCTTTGCAGCCATTTCAAAGGTCAGCTCCTGTATCTGCTTGCTTGAATATTTCCTTGTAGTCCATTTTTTATTTACCTTAAAACTACTTTTGTTTTATTCAATACCAGGGAATCTTTTCCTAAGCAGAAAGGAAAATGAATAGAATGATTCCAAATTATTCTATAGTTTAAGAAACAACTCCAAGCCCTGTGGTGCTCAGAGACCTTGGGTGTGAAGGCTGACAGTTGCCTGTGGAATGCTGCGGTGGGAGAGCCTTCTCATGGGCCGGGAGGGGGGGGGGCTCTACTGTTCCCTGCCAGTCTCCCCTCCCAAAGAGAAGTTGAGCGATTTGACTTGGCTAAAGCTTTCTCCTTGTTTCACCCTTATGCCTGGGAGGGCATAGTCATGAACACACAGACTTAGTACATTTGTCTGTTTCCAGTGAGCACTGGTTTCACGGGAGCTTGACGGCCTTCACAATTGTTTTCTATTATATCTAGATTCATTTTAATTTGTGTTTCATTGCTCATACAAGAAACAAGATTACTGTTTTGAGCTTTGTTTCATTTCATTAAAAAAAAAAACAATTAAGCCCCGATTTGCTTTGTGTGCCATTTTCTTGGCTACTTCCTGCCTTTTCATAGTTTCTTGGAGTCATTTTTTAGTTAATTTTAAGCCATTTCAAGGGTTTTAGGTGAAGAGAAGGGACCTTTGGATTTGGGAGGGAGACAGGAGTTGTGGCTCTTCCCGGAGGTCTGGTTCCTGAGCAGTCTGCTTCAAACAGAACAGCAGGAGGATGTTGCTGCCCCGAGTGGCTCTCAGCCTGCCAGGTGTCTTCAAGACCATTATTTGAATAAAAAAAAATATTTGATATAAATGAACACATCCTTGGATGTAAATTTCAGTAATTCTTTAAAAAATAATGTAGGGTAGCCATTTCTAAAGCTGTGTGTTTCCTAATTGGGATTTTCCCAAGATGACTTAATCAAGCCCAGAGTGAGGACTACTGTCACCTTATCCTTCACATGCATGGACATACATGAGACCTCCCAAAGAAGAGCCCTGAAAGTAAATTAGCAGACAGACAATGTAATAAGCTTAAATTTCAGCACTTAGTCATGCACTCATGCTAATTTTCATACTCCTTTGTAATTAACATTCCTCCTGACTGGATTAATTGGGTTTGCAGTAAGTAATCACATTTGTGATACTGCAACTGTTCCAAAATGAATTGCTCACATGTTCAATGAGCTGTTACATCTTCCTTTTCAAAGCTGCTTAGAGAGCCCACAGTTTGAGAGCAGTCCTAAGTGTTCACTTTGGGGAGAGTGACAAGGGATCATTTAAGAACGTTGGGACAACAACCTGCCAGAATGTTTCCCAAACTTTGATAGTATGTGAGAATTACCTTGGTATATTAATTACCAATGCAGGTATCCTGAGCACTCTAGAAATTCTGGATTGGACAGTATTAGGAGGGGTCTGGAAAAGCTTTGCAAAATACTACATACTGCTGAGCAAAAAGCATATAGCTAACTTTGCCAGTGAGTTGAAGGAGGATTTCAGAGCCCTGTGGCTTTAGACTAATTTTGTCAAGAAAGCTTGCAAATTATATTTGACAAAGGGATTTTTAAAAGCAATATTTTGGACCAATTAAATCCTAGTAATACAGAGAAGTTAAACCATTTGCATTTTTTCTAACCTGAAAAAGAGACTAGAGATTTTTTTTAACTATCCCCAAATTTATCGTTCTATTTTTACAGAATTTGTCTCAAGTTGCAAATTCCTTACCAAGCTGAGAATGAAGAAAGGTCTGTAGCCCCACAAACCTTACAAACTAGGAGTTTGATTTGTGCATTGGTGAAAAAAAACACACTTTGGGGCACGACTTTGCCTTTCTTTCTTCAAAGTGTCAAAGGATTTTATGATAGATTGCACTCTCCTGCTTAAGGCAGAAGAGTTGAGGTTCCCTCTTATAATTTATAGTGTTCAGTTGGATGTTATTGTGATATTTTAGCTGAAGGAAAATCTAAGAAAAACATGTGGACCTTAATATTTTAATATATCACACTGAGCAAATATTCATTGCTAGCAATCCAGAGAAACTTGTAAAATGAGAAATTTTGTAGACATTATCTGAGGCAGTTTTTTTTAAAGGTTCATTTGATTAGGAACAAATCTTATGGTGATGAGCAAAATAGTAAATGGAAATTTTAATTTAGTTATATTGATAACAGTTTAGAAATTATTCCAGACCTCTGTATTATAAGGGAAAGTAAATCTATAATCAGTGATCGAAAAAAGCATGATGGAAATAATTATAATCAAATCATCTATGTTTCTTTGAAGTGGATACATTTATAACATGACTCATATAACCATGCAAAGCATCAGCGATAATAGGTGATTTAATGCTGTTTAAAGCCCTTGAGGAAAGTCATATAAGCTGAGAGAGTTCCCCAAAGACAGGAGTTTAATAATTATGATCGTTGCTGATAACACTTGAGTTAGTATCTCCACTGCCGTGGTTTTAGAAAAATCAAATTGTAAAGCCTGAGTGTCAGTCATTCAGCAGACATGTGTGATGTGGTGCACTGTGTGGAAGGGCTGGTCCCCAGTAAACACAAAGGCCGTGGCTAAGTTCAGGGACCTTCTTTTCAAAACTGAGTGTGCGCAGTGGCACGTAGCAGCAGTCGATCTACAGCAAGTCCCTGCTTCTGTCAGAAATTTTACTTTATTTTTTTAATTAAATTGTGAAAATGGGAAAGCTAATATAGTTTATGCATCCAATATTTGGAACTGTTAATAAAAGTCAAGTGTGCTTTCCTTAGATGGTGGAACAGAACTTGGCAGATTTGGGAGGGTTTAGAAATTAGCCGGTATCTGTAGTATGACCTGAGAGGATGGTTACTAGCTTTGATGGTGGAATTAAAAGTCTGTAGGGGGAGATTCAGCTCTTGTGGGGTTGATGATACAAGCGGTCCTGATGGTGGAGTCCTTAGTCTTTCCCAACCTGACAAGCAGCTCCGTGGTGCTCTGTCTTATTCTCACACCAGCCATCATCGCTGTGCACAGCAGTGTGTCAGATTTTTACAGATGAAGATCATGAAAAGGATTACAACGCAGACGGCTCTATGTCTGAAGCCCTTAGTTTGGTTTGGTTTTTCAACGTTCTCTTCCCTCCAAAATAATCTTTGTAGCTTATCCTCCATCGTCTATCCCTTTCTCTTGTTAGAAATCTTCAAAGGTTGGTTGCTCACTTCAACTCACCACAACTTGGGGCTACTTCTGCAGAGCTGGTCAACTCTGCACCTAGAAGGCTGTTGTCCTAGGGACATCCGCCGCTTTGTGTCTGTTATCGTTTCCATGTGAGAGATACTGACGGTAGATAGAGAAAGCTACTGAAAGACGGGGTAAGCAAAAGTTAGGGAAAAAAACTGCGTGAAAGTACACGAGAAAGGAAGCTACAAAGGAGGTGTATCTGAGACACGGTAGTGAAGAAATTTTTGTTTCCCCGCGTAGGAACTGAGTTCTCCCTTCAAATGGTGCGCATTGGGGTATTCTACTATCCAGCCAGCAGGGGGAGTAGTGGACTTGAAGTGCTGTCTTGTAGGTAAAGTCCCTCGACTCGGTAGCGTCTTTGTCCATCTTCCCTCCCATAAACAGATTCCATTCGAAAAAAAATTGCCTCTGTTTTCTTTTCACCTTTTTTAATGGTTAATTAAGATACTGGTCACCACGAGAAACATTACACTTGAAAACAGCCCTTGCTTGAATGATAAAACACATTTTGTATTTATGAATTTATTTTAATACCTGATGATTTTCAGTTTGAAATTTATCTTTCTAGATTCCACCAAAATCATTAATTCTGGCCAAAACTGCCTTTATATCTTGGACTCAGAATAATAGTATTGCTTAGGAGTAGTCAGATGAGGAGACTAGGTTACTAAACATTTGAAAACCCCTGGGACACAATTATTGTCTTATAAAAAGCAGGATCTTGCTTGTGTTCTTGCCTCTTTTCCCTTTTCTTCTTCTTCCTCCTCTTCTTCCCTTTCCCCTTCCTCCTCTTCTTCTCTTCTTCCTCCTCTTCTTCTTTTGAGTTTTAGACATAAACTACAAGCATGGTTCTTACAACATTAAAGTATTCTTGTAGATTAAATATGTTAATTTAAAGTTACATAATGAACAAATATTTATTTTACCTAAAAGGGATGTACTAATGATTGATCATTATTCACTTTTCTTTTCTTTTTTTTTCTTTTTCTTTTCTTTTTTTTTTTTTTTTTTAAGCCTACAGCACCCGGTATTCCCAGGCGGTCTCCCACCCAAGTACTAACCAGTCCCGACCCTGCTTAGCTTCCGAGATCAGACGAGATCGGGCGTGTTCAGGGTGGTATGGCCGTAGACAATTCCTCACTTTTCTTTATAGAGGTTCTGGGGATTGGTTTGTTTTTACGTCACAGAGTCTGAGGCTGGCTTGACCAAGCCTGTCTGGGTTTAGGACAAAGGTCTCACTCCAGGGGACTAAAATGACAAAAAAGAAATTCTGACTGACTGCCTCACACCTTAGCGGAGAAGCATGGAAGAAGAGGTCCATGGGAGTGACTGGAAGACAAGTGGTGTCACCTGCACTTCATACAGTGCCCCCACGAGTGCTGCCGGGTTTCCCAGGGTTCTCTGACACGGGAGGAATATCTGTGCCCGTGGAAGTGTCCAAAACCCGGAGCGATTGATTGATTTTGATTATAGTATCCAGCCTGCAGGCCAGAAGAGGGCATCAGATCTGATCTCACTGAAGTTGGCTGTGAGACAGCATGCTGTTGCTGGGAATTAAACTCAGGACCTCTGGAAAAACAGCTAGACCTCTTAATCTCTGAGCCATCTTTCCAGAATGTCAACCCCATCTTCTCCTAACTAAACAGGCTTTGCCAAGGTCTTCCGGCTAGTAAAGCGATGTTCTTCAACACAAATTACCTGCTCATTTTTCTGACCTTCATGGGTAAGCCAGTCATTTGGGACTGTTTACAGCCCACCACTGCTGCAGGTACTGGCGCCCCCTGATGGTACAGAACTGTTGTACAGGGCTAGAAACGTATTTTAGTTACATTATCAGAGGGGCAGGAGCCGAGCTAGCAACTCAGCATTAGCTCTTGCCTATAGCTACTGTAATACCAAAAATATTTCAAAATAGAGGGCTCTGGAAGGTTTAGATACATCTATCTACAAAGTTGAATAACTGGGTTATTAAATGAGAGTTTCAAAGCTGGTTTCAAAAGATGTGCCAACCATTTTCTTCCAAATTTCCCCTGGTGCCCTTTCAAAGGCAGAGCCCGTCCCTAGACCAGTGGTTCTCAACCTATGGGTTGCAGCCATTTGGAGATTGAATGACCCTTTCACAGGGGTCATCTAAGATCATAGGAAAACACTAATATCTACATTATTATTCATAATAGTAGCAAAATTATACTTATGAAGTAGCAATGAAAATAATTTTATGGTTGGGGGTGTCACCATAACATGAAGAACTGTATTAAAGGGTTTCAGCATTAGGAAGGTTGAGAACCACTGGTCTAGATGGATTGTTGTTCTGACCCAGAATGACATTTCCAGCTTTTCATCCGTAAATCAATTTCTGCGCTTCCTTTTCAGTGATACTAGGTAGAACAGCATTAAAAACAAAGTATTTTGGCATTCAGCATTGCTCAGATGTCTCCTCTTTACCAGTACATTACTATTAATTTTAGACTTTTAAATGACTTAACGTTCCCTCCCAGGACCCCCTTCTTATGTACCATCCTCTTCTGTTGCACACTTACATGAGGTAGAGGTGGTTAACCTTCATTTGGCAAAGGGTCAGAGAAAGTCATGTGTAGAATCTGATGGAACTGGGGACTAGCCTGGAAGAGAGGATTGATCTTGGGATGTTCAAATCTTTGAGACATAACTCTATGGCTATTTTCTTTGTCCAGACTCTAGGAATATTCATTGTGGACCAACTGAGTTGACAAAAGGATTGTTTTAATATGTAGTTACTAAAGCAGAAACAGTTGGCCAGAGAAGGCTGATAAGTGAAATAAATTCTACTAGAGACCAGTTGGCCACTGTTTTGCTTGAGATTGATATTGATCTCCCAAGAGACCTTCTAATTTATTAATAGTGTCCTGTTATCCTCACACGGCACCTTGTCTAAAATGCCATCCATCCGTCCATCCATGCTCAAATTCATCTCAGCAACTGCGCTGTACAGGCCTTGAGTTCACTGCTGTTCAGGTTCAGCTTTGCTCATCATTCCTAGTGTTTATTAAAGGGATGGGTAGATGCTAGAGACTGGGCAAGCATTCCTTGTTCTCTCCAGAAGACACTGAATGGGAAGATGGACACCTCATTCCTAGAGATGACCACTCTTCCATCAAGATTGTTATGGTTTGTTGACTACTAATTTCTTTTAAGGTAATTTGTTATATATGATATAGGTCATAAGACAATATTATAGCAAATTTGGAAAATTTAGGAATTTTTATAAACACATTTAATTTATCTGTAAAGATGGGCTTTTTAAAGTAAGGTTTCTTCTGTTTAGCCATCCACATAATTGTTATTAGGACATCAAAACATACTTAGCCATTTATTGTACTACTATCTTGAATACAACATTTTTCTCATCATTATCTATTACATGTGTTATCTTGTTGTTTCCTCCTTTTGTGTTGTGATACAGTGGTGATGATGTGATTACTTAGCCACTGCTAAGAGTGAGCTCAGAATCTGTTGGCAGAGGATACCCAGATGTGATAGTTCTAACATGGTCTTGGGCCATAGTTCTTACTCATGCGACACTGGTTTTCTTCCTCAGATCACAAGCAGAAGCCATAATTAAATTCACTACAGAGACTTTCTAACAATAATCTCATGCCCATGCTCTGCTATTTCAGTTATTAATTTGAGAGTCCTAGCATTTGGATGACAGTGGTTTTAGTTTTCTTTATGTTGTGTGATTGGGTGTGTCAATTCATTCTCATCAGATATAGAATGCTAGCGATATCAAGAGCATACAGAGACTTAAGGGAATGGTTTCCCACTCAGCAGAAAATGAGAAGTAAATACAAGCACTGACTCCTTATAAGACATGGACTTGGTGGATGGGGAATGAGCACCCTACCAGAGGAAACATCCCAGCGCTCAGATGCTGGTGGGAGAAAAAGCCTCAATGATATTATCATTTGGTTAGTAGGCCTTGCTACCTTTGTAGAGTTAATGTTAAATTTTTCCTCATGTTCAGTCTTTTGCTTTTAAACTAATTGAATCTTGAGATGACTTCTAACTGGAGGCAAATATTACAATAACAATTACGTTCAGCAACAGGGAATAAGTTCTAAATGAATCTTAGCATTTTACTTGACACATTACTATGTTTAAGTGTGTTAAAGATGTCATTGAAAGGTGCAGGGGAGGAAAGTGAACTTGATTTGGCAGGTAGGTGTTCATGGTACTATTATCCACAACTGTCTATGTTGATTGACAGCACACAAATCATCTCTTAATAGGCATTGTACTCAGTTGCATCATATTTAAGTATGTGGCATTTTTATTGAATATTTGAAACTAGTTTAATAATATTAATTGTGCATAGACCAATTTTCAGCCATGGTTTCAAGATGCTTGATGGATAATAAACCAAAAGTTTCTATGGACCTTTGCTTATAGAAAACAGAGGTCAACAGTATCATGTTGCTTATAGGCCATATATCCCAAGTAGTACAAATGCATTACCTCACAGGAAAGAATTCTTCCCCGTGTTATCAGTCTGGAAGCAGAAACACAGGTTCAGAGGCTGAAGGTTATGAGCTCCAAGGAACACAGCAAAAACTGGAGCTCAGGTCTCCTGAGTCCTTCCTTGTTCTCTGCTCTGTCTACCTTTTTTGGTGTAATTTCTTCCTCATGAGGCACCCTTGATCTAACGACTGGTAGAGCTCTATATTCACATTGCAAAGAGCATCAAAGCAAGGAATTTTACTCAATATTATTTTCTTTTGGAAAACCAAACATGCTTTATTTCATTTTTCACAATTTATTTAAACATCTCACATATACAAAATAGGTACAATTTAATTTTTTTGCTTGTCCAAGAAACAAGACTTCTTTGGAACTATGAAAAAGAATGAAAATGAGGTTAGCAGAAAACAAACGCTGAATCTAAAGAAGAGAAAAATGTTGGGCAAATGATCTGCATCCCTTTAGTTGGGAGATAAGGTGGGATAAGGGACTGCTAAATTAAATTTTAAAAATTCACACAATACACCTCAATATGGAGGAATATTTCTTCTGTAGTTCTTCTAGCACCGTTAACATTCTTCAAGTATCTGAAAAATTAGCACCTTTGTATCGCAAGCAAAACAAAACGGGTGCCTCAGTTCATGTCTGTCAGGGTCAGTTCTCATAGAGAGGCCTACACTCATACTCTTGAGGTAGTTTAACCCTTTGGAGGCTCGGGCTTTAAACTTCCCTCTGTGGAAAACAGTCAGAAGCCACAAATGGTGTGAATGTTCATGGTTTTTTTTTATTTTATTTTCCAATTTTTATTTTGGATTTCTTACAAAGGTTGACAATTTCCACAACAGGTGTCAGATTTAAAAACAAACAAATAAACAAAAAACCACCTTGCAAATATTTTGGGGAAGGACAAAGGAGGGGTCTTGATCGGATCATATTGCACACTGCTCTGACCACTTCTCTCTGCCCACAGCTGAAGATGTAGGTGCACAGGAGACATGGAAGGATTCAGCTTTCAGTTAGAAAAGGGGAGAAATGGCTAAGAGAAAGTTTTTCAGGGTTTTTTTTTTGGTTGTTTAATTTAGGTTGAGTTCACTTATTTGAAACAGACTGGGCCAACGTCCACACTGAATTCTTGGTCAGCACCACCGATGTCCAAAGGTGCAATGTCCAGGAATGGCAGGCGAGATGGTTTATTTGTTTTGTATTCAATGATTGTCTTGCCCCATTCATTTGTCTTTTTCTGTTTAAAAAAAATGGGGAAAGAAGAGAATGTATAAGGTGGCATTACCTCAACATTTGATTTATAGCCAAGCATCAGAGTTTAGGAGAGCTACTGTTTGGCCGGCCCACACTTTCCCAAAGGTATGTGTCCCTGGTTAAGAAATTCATTGCTGACATCATTACAGTGTCAAGGGTGTCTTTCAGGGGAGGGTTCTCACTTAGAGTAAGTTTCAATGTATTTGGACACAGATCCCAGTAACATTTTTACAGTATCATTTTCAAGGTATATGTATGGTGTGTATGTGTGTCTCTGTGTGTGTCTGTGTGTCTGTGTATAGGAAGAGAGAGTTGGGTAGGTATGTAGTAATTTTACATTTAAAATTTTATTCTACTTACAGCATATTGTATAAAATAGGCTACAAACCTTTTTCCATATAAAGGAGGTGCTTTACACAAACTTGAATGTAGGCCATAGTCTAAGGTGTAGCTGAGGTCTTTCAAATGCCAAAAAGGTTTCAATTCTGGTATATGCTAATCTCTAACAACCCAAAATATTGAAGGGAAAGCAATGACTGTGTGGGCATGAGCGTCAGCTCAGTACGTCAGAGGCAGTATCTAATGAGAATTTCTGTATTTATCAGAGAATTGTCAGATGAATTTAAATGAGTTTATAAAAGAAAGGCCAATTAAGTTAGGTCTCTCATTCATCTGCTCACTTAATAGTCAAACCTAGACTCCCTCACCCCATTCCCTACATTTTCCCGTTACTTACAGAGCAGCCATCAACAAGGACAGTGTAGGTGAACCTGCTGTTGCCCTCAGCAACAAGTTCAACATCGTTGGAGCCCTGCAGCACCACAGCCTTATTCATGCGACCAGTCTCCTCATCCAAGTATGCAATGCTGTTCTTGCAGTGGTAGGTGATGTTCTGAGATGCACGGTTGGCTAGCAGGCGCATGAAGGCAAGTTGAGTTGCCATTTCCTTGGAGGTTACTCCTTCCATGTTGTATTCAAACTACAGAGAAGAAGGTGAGAACTTTAGTTGAGTGGAAGACTCATTAAAACTCAACTAAAAACAGTGTGGTATAAGGAGAAATAATGAAGTCATAGCTGGGGCTGAGGTAAAGGGAGCTTTTTAAGAATACTCAATGCACTTGTTAAAATCTGAGTTGCCTTGAGGGTCATAGGATCTACCTGCTGAGGGTAAGGTCATCAGAAAGGGCACCTGACTCAGGTAGTTACAAATGTCTGTGACTGTTCCTTCATGGGAATTAGCGACTGTGAGTTGGAGCCAGACACATTCTGTTTTCTAAAATGTATTGAGTTCTAGTGTCATTCAGTAACATTGGTGGAAAAGTTTGATTAAAAATTCAGGAAAGCTGCCCATGTTCTGAAATACACATACGTAGCTGGTGGGATAGCTGCTCATCAGTGCACCTTTACATGAAACGGCATTAGCCATTTCTCCAATGATTACCCATTAAGTCAAATTTGAATAATAATGTTGAATTAGATGGATGTGTCCAATCTTTTAATGTGCAATCTAGGATAGAATTGGGACTTGTTAAAAGAACAGTTTCTTTTAATAAACCCATGTGGGTAAAGGATTAAAGTACAAGTAATTAAAAAGCAAACAACCCTAAGAAAATCATATTTAGTAGAAGGAGAAGTATTTGGAGGATTTTGTACCTGGCTGCCACCATTGATAGTTTCTCCTAACCAGATGTGCTTGTTGCGCTGGACGCTGCTGTATGAGTTCTTGGCTGGAATGTTTACAGGTTGGGCCTTGATGCAGGTTTCACCAGTAGAGAAATCACAGTACACTTTGATGGCATCCATAGTGCATCCTTGGTTAGGGTCAATCCAGTAGTAATCTTTTCAGAAAAGAAAACATAGCTGGTAAAGTCCTTACTACAAAAATGGAAAATTGAATAATAATTTGTTACTCATACTGATTCCCTCAAAAACATTTTAATGGTGCTGTTCTATCACCTATTCCACATTTAATGGAAAGAGGGTGGCTATGTTTAAGACTGCCCTTTTCTTCATGAAACATCTAATTAGGATGTTTTCACCACCAGCTGAGGCAAGAGGATCAAAGCTTAAAGGCCTACTGGGACTTGAGTGAATTCAAGGCCAGCCTAGACAACTTGATGAGGTCTTGTCTCAAAACAAAATGTAAAACGTGTCTTGGGGATGTTGTCCTGTGTTGGACACTTGCCTAGCATGTCTAAGACCTTCTATTTAATCCCTAGGACTGCAAGGAAATAAACACAAACTCAACAAACTTCAGGGTGGTGTGCGATGGGAGAAGAAAATGGTGTCTCATTAACTAGGTCTGAGTCTTGATAGTGTCGATGTTGTGGGGCTCACTTTCATCCGTACATCAATGAAAATCGATTTTGGGAAACTCAGCTGTGTGAGGGATCTGTATGGTTTGAATATTTTGACCCACCGCTGTTCCACTCTGGGTGGCTGAGTCTTAGGTCCCGGCATGTGCGGGCAGGGTTCTTTCGAGAGCCCTCTGGAGTGAGAAGGGTCTCAATCTGGTTATTGAGAGATTTCAGAGTTGCATCGACTTCATAGTCCTTGGGTCTGAGTGAAGGCTGAGAGCGAGGCTGGTCAGCCCTGTAGAAATCTCCTTCAAAACCAAAGTCATAGCCACCTCCACTAACACCAGGAGGGCCAGGAGGACCAGGGGGACCAGGAGGACCCTGTGAAAGTAAGAGTGGAAGAGGGGGGTTTTAACTGATGATGGTAGGAGAGGTAACCAGGACAAGAAAATTTAAGATGTGCTTCGTATAAAAACATGTTCTAATAACAAGAAATAGAAACAAGCTTATGTAAACAAACAACTTGATCTCTGACACAGATGGACTGAAAAAGCCCATCACATACAGAGAGTAAAAAGCTTCTTAAGGAGCAAGTGAAGTAGAACTAATCCTTTGGGTGACTAAGATCTCCTCAGGATCGTCTGAAGAAAGCATCCCTTTGGTCAGGGATGCCCTAAACTATCTCTCCAAGTAATACTTACAGCGGGACCTTGGCTACCCTGAGAGCCACGAACACCAGCAGGCCCGACTGGTCCAGAATGTCCAGATCGACCATCTTTGCCAGCAGGGCCTGAAGGGCCAGCAGGACCCTAAAGAAGAAGGGTACCAAGTGCTTGTCAATGAGGGAAACCCTACAGGTGACAGCAGCTCAGGGCTCATTGCCTGGGCAACTCTTTAGTTCAAGAGATGGACCTTTCACTTTGATTCACTTACCCTGGGACCAGCAGGACCCACAGGGCCGGGAGAACCTTGGTCACCATGTAGGCCCTTTAAAGAGAGAATGGAGAAAAATCATACTTTCAGAACACATGTCAGGAGATAGCTTTTTTTTTTCAACTTGATTGGAAAACCTCAGTTTCAATGGACTCTGGATTGAGAAAATTGAAAATGTAAAGTGGGGCTCTTTTCTCCCATTATATCTATTATGTTCAATTATTTTTTTCTACAAGCTATTTCAACAGTGCAGTATTAGTCATCCCTCTAATTATATTTATTTTAAGTGGGGTTGAAGGACACAGTTGCCAGGAGATTTTAATATACGTATGTTTCTTTCTCTTTTAACCCTTACTTCTTTGTGTTGGGATATGAAATACCATCCTCTCTGAGAGAGGTGGGTTAGCTAGAGAATTGGAATGGCTATGGGAGGGATGGTGTTTTGGGATAGTAGCAGTGGGCATTTGATCAGGGGTCTTCTGAGCTGAAGGTCATTCAGGTCAGAACTCATGCAGGATGGTCAGATCTTGCTTACAGCGAGACCAGGAAGACCCTGTAATCCGTTGTGCCCCTTGAAGCCAGGAAGACCTCTGGGACCTTTGTCACCTGGTTCTCCCTTGTCACCTCGAATGCCTTGAGGACCCTATAAAGAAAGAGAAAGAGATGAGTTTCTACCCCTTTAAAACAATAACAGTTTTCTTCAAAGGGTATTTAATTCATTTAAAAAGGAAATTTAAGGCATGCAAAGATCTAAATGGACTGCCGTCTTCTCTGGCCATCTCCTTTAACTGAGCGGTGCATAAAGTCCTGATGACTAACTAATATAAACAAGCAGAATCAGTTTAAAATCATGTGAATAAAATCATTTCTCTGCGTGGACTAAAATACTAAAGTCTAGCCTGTATAACATCTGTTGTCTAAGTAGATTGTTTGGAATTATTCATCTTAATTCTTAATTCCTAATTATCACCATGTACATACACTAGGACCTCTTGGACCAACAGCACCAACAGGACCAACAGAACCAGCAGGACCCTGTGAATTAGAAAAGAAAAACAGAACTCATCAATTAGGTCCAAATCCTTCTCTTGATGACCCCCAAGTATGGAGTCACAGAGAAGCCCATGAGGCTGACAGCATTAATATACTTACAGGTTCACCCCGGTTTCCATGTTTTCCAGCAGGACCCACAGAACCATGAGGACCAGGTGCACCAGCAGCACCAGTAGGACCGATGTTGCCAGGGTAACCACGCTCTCCCTACCAGAGGCAACAGTGAAACTTAGCATTAATCTACCAGTATTTTAATCACTCTTAAATCAGAGAAGGAAGAAAAAGTATACTGACCTTGTGTCCAGGTTGACCATCACGACCTGGGGCACCATCGCTGCCAGGGTTACCCTATGAGAATACAATGCACATTAAGACTCCCAGCAAGGTTTTGTGGTCTGTTAACCCCACTGTCTCTGTTACTCCACTTTTATTATTCCCAGTGTTCAGACAGTCAAAAAAAAAAAGGAGCAGAAACTTCTCAATTTAATTTTTTGAAAAATATTCTAAATATTTGGGTCCCCAATTGATACTATGCTAGTTAAAGGCCATTTCCAAAATGAAGTAATACCCATAGTTTTACTCAAAGAAAAATCTATATGGGGAAGTATATTATCTAGTTAGGAAACCTCATTTCAACTAGAAGTTAACCCACAAAGAAATTCTGTTTGGTTTTATTTGCAAACCAAGTGTTGCACTCACATCGCGACCAGCTTCACCAGGGGCACCATTAACTCCAGGGCTACCCACAGCACCAGGGGGACCACGGGCCCCAGGAGGACCTGCGATGCCCAGAGGACCAGGCTCACCCTAGAGCAGCAGAGAAAATAAAATTACATCACTATCATAAAAGAGAATGTGAACCTCACCCTCCCAAAACAAGGCCCAGGGAATTGTAGTTGAGAGAGAAGGTAAACTGAATGTAGATGGGCCACACCATGTAGGAAACACCATTGACACAATGCTTGCACTGTCTCTACACCTATGGGTCATTTGTGTGGATGTGGCTGTGTGCAAGGTGTGTGAGGGAGGGAGGTCTGATGGCTCCACCATCCCAAATAAAATTAATTCACGAAGTTGATTGTTTCTGGATAAAGGATGGGTCCCAGCTGCTGTCATATATAAATGGAATGATTCATGGACTTTCAGAGTCTCATTCTTCTTGCCGGATAAACTATGCCAGCATTTCACATTGCAGAGAAGTAAATGCAATTAGAGCTTGTATCGTTCTTAAGTAGGTAGAAAGAACAAAGATCATTCTGCATAATGCTAAGCTGCGTCTTTATAGTGTGTGTCGAAGTAAGGTAGTATTAAAGCTTCCTAGATAAGTGACATGGGATCTGTATAAAGAAAATGCCACGAATAAAAATCTTAAGTGAAGTTATTCAGTGATCAATCTGTCACGTTTGAAGTGGCAGCTTTTAAAATCTTTTCTTATGTTAATGAGAACCAGAATGGTGTCAAACACTCACCAGAGCACCGGCAATACCTGGCAGACCACGTTCACCTCTAGAGCCAGGGAGACCAAGAATACCGGGAGGACCGAGAAAACCCTGAGGACCTGGGGTGCCAGGGGGTCCCTAAATGAGAGAAAAAGAACTGTTGATTATTACTGGTAAGACTCTATCTCATAATGTAGATGAGTTTGAGGGTTCTGAAAATGAGGGATCCTGGGTTTAGGAATAGGCCAATGACTTCTAATCGGCGCAATACATCCTTGGATATCCTTTCTCTAAAGATCGCCATAAGTTTACATTTTGGTGTGTATATATGTAGTTGACAGTAACAGACATTCACAGAGGAGGGACGGCCTAATTTCTAGAGAATATGCAGGAAGCACATTCTGACCCTGACTCCTAAGGTCTGACTTGGGCACCTTGCAGAGCAGCAGTAACTTTGACCCAAGGATGTTTAGAACAGCAGCTTAAGACGTCTAATTAATTGACAGAAGGATGGCCACAGCCAGAGGATTCTGTTGGAAATTTTAGGTCCCCTGAGAGCAGAAAGGGCTGTTGCAGTGAAGCTGCATTCCCGCATCCTCTGTCAATCTTATGTGCTTTCAGTGCACCTGTTAACATCATGACACCATATTGTGTGCTGGACAGATTTCCCGGCTCAGCCCAGCTCAACTTGAGAACCTGCATTACTCACTAGTAGATATATTCCACTTGAGCATTGGTAAAGGGGCTTTATTTTAACTCAACATAAGTATTAAGAAAAAGGAATTTGAAATCACTTACTGCAGTACCAGGTTCTCCAGAGGGACCCTTTTCACCAGTAAATCCAGGGGGGCCGGATGCACCTGTTTCTCCAGTTCGACCAACTGGACCTTGGTCACCACGAGGACCACGGATCCCTTCTTTACCAGCAGCACCAGGGGGACCAGGAGGACCAGTAATACCCTGTGATTAAATATACAAGGTCATTGACTTTCTATTTGTTACAGAGCTGGAGAAGAGCTGCACAGCTCCTGGATGTTAGGACTCAAACAATGTCACTCAGAAAAGTAATATCTCAGCCATTTTTGTAAATTTTAAGATTCTCATAGGTAGAAACAATTCCTGCCTGTAACAAAGCAAACTGATGAGGTGGAGCCAGTGGGGAATTTCAGCGATGAAGGCGATGCATGTCATGTCACTGGCACCCTGGTTAGTGGAATCAGAACCAGGAAGAGATTTAAGTCTTAGCAGCAAATAAAGGGACTTTGGATTCCTGCAGACTCTGCCCAGTTCTTCTTAAGCAAAGAAACCCTGGCATTCTGTTCATAACTCAGGAGCTGAATATGCTCTTGACTAGGTTTAATTAAATGCCTATAAGGAATGAAAGATTTTTCTGTTATGAATCTCTAAAAGATTCCAAGAAAACAACATTTTTTTGCTATTTCTTTTTTTCTGAAACCTTAACTAGAATACTTAATCCTTGATAATTAATTAAATTCTCTTGAGTCCTGACAGGAGGGACTGAATTAGAATTAAATTAGGGGCCAAACCACCTTTACATTCAGAAACAATTATAGCTTAAGAATGGAGGCAGAATGTTAGTTATAAAAGGGTAATAAGATACAGAAATATCAGATATGTGACCAAAGTTCCTGTTTTTTTCTTTTTAAAAAGAAATTGTGCAGGTATTTGCATGAATAGCAGCTACTAAAATTGATACTTTAAAATATAATCTGTAATGATTTTGCCTTAATCATTCATCAAAGATAATTTTAAATCAGGAAGCACTAGCAAATATTAATAATTTGTTTTGATAACTTTTTTCTAATTTCCTACTAGAGGCTGCCAGGTCTTATGGTAAGTGTAAATGCAGATATGTGTTTAGAGTGGGATACTTACACTGGGTCCAGGGGGACCAGTCCGTCCAGCAGCACCAGGGAAGCCAGTCATGCCCTATGAATCAAGCACATTAAAACTCCACAGTCAAACCAGCTCAAAGAATTAGGATAAGAGAGACATTATCTCTTTGTAAAATCATCATGGGACTAGAGATTGGGCCACAGAAGAGAGCGCTCAGCTTTAGATAAGGGATCACTTAACTAGGGTCCTGAAGGCTCCCCTCTACACATTTATCAGTATGCTACTGGTTGTAATGCCCATAATTTACATTAAGGTTGATCGTAGTTTTTGAAATGCTAACAGGTTGTCTGATGGTGATTGGGAAGAACATAATATATTTCATTATAATATGTGAATATTTATTGACCAATTGGCTGGGTGAAGGGGAAAGAACACGAGAAAAAGCAGTGTTGTTTATTGACAGAAGTATAAAAATAAGCCAGGGCACTGACTAAAGGGGGAAAAGGAAGAGGGATTCATTCCTAGGGACTTCCAGGTCTCTAAAAGGTTGTGGTGATAATCCAGGATGGGAAGGAGACTTGGTCAGACAGAAGACGTAAGGCATTAGCCAAAGGAAAAAGGGTAAGAAAGAAATACTTAACTATTTCCCAATTAAATTGCCTGGGTTTCTGCTTACTCCTTTGACTGAGGTAGTAGCAACATCTTAAGCCATAAGTTGCATCAGGGGTTGAGCTAATACCCATGTAGCTGACTGTAATCTCGGTGCTGTTTAACTTCATGATTCTTCTGACTAGAATGAACATGACTCTCAGGCAACCCCTTATTACAGTCCAAGATATTATTTTTTTTTGAGACAGGGTTTCTCTGTGTAGCTTTGGTGCCTATCCTGGAACTAGCTCTTGTAGACCAGGCTGGCCTTGAACTCACAGAGATCTGCCTGCCTCTGCCTCCTGCCTGCTGAGATTAAAGGTACCACAACCGCCAGGCTTCAAATTTCCCAGGATCTTAAGACTTTCCAACTGTCACTAGTCCATAGTTAAGGAAGAAAAATGGCAAGTGATTGTCAATACTCACAGGGGGTCCTCCATCACCACGACCTCCAACAGGACCAGGTGGGCCATTTGGACCCTAAATTCAAGCAAAAAGGAGGTATGAAATCACAAAACAAGTAACTTTTACAAATGTTGCTCTTGTTTTCCAACAGATCATTTTATCTTTTCCTCTATCCTTGAGGAAACTTTAGAACCGAAACACAATTATCTATGTTACACGAAATAAAGGTTCTTTTCTCAGTATTAATAACCCTATAGATTACTAAGAATGAATATAAGACATTTATAAAACGTTCAAGTGGTGTTTAAATGTGAATTCTTAAAAAATGTCTTTTATGTGGAATGCTTAGTAGACAGTAGGCCCCTAATAGCCAGGTATTGGACTATAAAAATGCTAGAGTATGTTGGATAGCAGTGAATTTAACTTACAGATGGCCCAGCAGCTCCAACAGGCCCAGCAGGCCCAACGACACCATTTTCACCCTTAGGTCCTTTGGTTCCCTTTTCTCCTTTAGCACCAGGTTGGCCAGCAGCACCCTGTTGGAAGACCAGCAATGAGCACTGGCATTCGGACTCACTGTGAGTTTGTCAGATTAATCTGCCCTAGGTGACACTCACAGCAGGTCCAGCAAATCCATTGGGGCCAGCAGGACCAACCTCACCACGTTCACCCTAGGAGGAAGGTAAAGTTGTTACATTCGCAGCTTCACGAATGTCCGTAAACCGTAAACTCTGAGTATCCAGAAAGCTCTGATCTCTACTTACAGGGCTGCCTCGAGGACCAGCTGGGCCAGACGGGCCAGCAGCACCGGCTTCACCCTGTACAAAGGCCAGAGATGAGTTGCTTAATGTGGCCTCCCATAGATGGTGGGAGGAGGAGAGAGGACAGCAGACAGGGGACCATTTTAGCGTTTGCAGTTACCTTGGAAGAGACTAATGCACATTTCAGAGAATAAAATGAGGCGAATTCTTCCTCTGCTTAAGGCTGGATTCATTTTAAATGGTGGAGTGGTAATGGTTGTTCACTTGCAGAAACACTATAAATCAGTCCCCATAATACCAGGAGGAGGACATTTTAATTTTTAGATGGACACAGGACTGATCTATTTGCTGCAATCTTTGCAATACAATAAATAAGTTCTATTTTAAATGGACTGTTCAATGTGAAATGGGCACACTATGTATTTTATTGATTTTCTTTCCTTTTTACAATTGAAGGCTTTGAGAAGGCTTAGTGCATTAGGATATTGTTAATGGGCAACAGGAAAAGTCTTTAAAACAAATGATAGGGATAAAGGTATAGATCAGACAGCGGCACAGCCGTAGGCCCGGAAAGCGAGCACAGCAGCAGCATTTCTTTCTCGCTGCTCTCGTCTCGCACACCAACTAGGTGGGTTTTTTTATGGTTTTAGACCCAGTCATAAAAATGAATAGCTGGGGCTCTTTGGGGCTAGGGCAAGATGGGAATTTTAGATAGTTCTATCAGCTCAGAGAACTACAACTCAGTGAAAATGTGTACAACTAAGTTCAAATGCATGCTTACCCGGTCACCTGTGGCTCCAGCAGGACCAGGGGCACCTACAGCACCAGGAGCACCCTAGAACCAAAAAAGAAGCAGGTCTTACTGAAAACAACACACAGCATCCAGACTGAACTCCGCCCTGCTCCTCAAGATGTGTCAGACACCTGCATTGCTTATTATGTCAGGACATCAAGAAAACTCCTGAGACCCAGCAAGATGGCGCAGCAGGGAAAGGTGTTTGCAGTCTGATGACCCGTGTTTGATCCATGAGACCCACATGAAAGGAGGAGACAAGCAACACTAATAACTTGTCCTCTGACCTCCACATTTAGCCATTATACAGGCACATATGTGCTCGATGGGTGCGTGTGCATGAGCACATACAAACATACATAAGCAGAAAGAGGGAGGAGGTGGTGGAGCAGGAGGGGGAGGAAGAGGAGGAGGAGGAGGAGGAGAGAAAGAGAGAGAGGGGGGGAGATTGATTTATAATAATACTGAAAAATGAAAGCCCTGGATCCATGCCGGTGCTGCTTATCAAGGTCCTCCGGAAGACAGCTCAGGAAGACCTACAGGACCACTGAGGAAAGAACTGATAAAGGTTATGGAAATGTGAAAGGTCGGAGCAGGAGCAGGATGTGGGAGTTCTGAACTCTTCCTCACTTATAAAATTCCCTGGAGGGAAGCAAATAAGTAGCCTTGTTTGGAACTGTGAGAACTGCAGGACTCTAGGCAAAGAATACCAGGAATGTGTTACAGTGGGTTATCACCTTGGGGGAAGAGGTGACAGAGTAGTCTAAACAGGAAGTGTCACGGTGCTGGCAGCTCTGGGAAGATAACTATCCTTCCTCAGGGTCATCTGTGACACCTATGGTAGTCAGAGCTGCCCTTAGATCCAATCTTTGCGCAGACAAATGGAGAGTAGGGCATCACTGGGGGTTGTGGCTTTTTAAAATAAAGAGAATTGTTGCTTTTCTAAAAGCCCTTTTATCACTTAAAACAACAATCAGTGTTCTTCTGATCCTACAGCTTTTGGTATGCAGTTTAGAGTTGACATTGAACATGAAAGATGGTAGAAAAAGTCAAAATGTGATTTTTAAAGAGTGTCATGTTTAAATTTTCTTTTGGAGCATGTAAGATGATCTTATTAGTGATCTAAGAAATAAAGGATTCCAGTTTTACTAAAATTGAATTCTTTTGTGGTTCTACTTTGGAAATTTGCTGAATTCAAACTGAGTAGAATACAAAAACAGAATTGAAGCACAAACATTAAAAACAAATTCTACTTACACGAGCACCATCTCTGCCAGGGTTTCCAATTTCACCTCTGAGACCAGTTTCACCCTGAAAGTACAGGCAAGAGCCATGCTTTGCTTTCTGACAAAATTTTTGGGTGGAAATGAACTGTAAATGCTTTTTACAGAAGATTCTATGCCTGCCATAATTTAAGAATTTTAGTATTTTTCAGTTCCCTACCACTCTATAGGACACTGAATGAGTAAGGCAGTGTGGAATTCATTTTAAGCCCCCTTTCAGATTGTTATTGAAGATTAAAAAAATAAATATCCCTCTGATTCATAATGAAGCAAGTTTCAAATGGATGAGCATAGAGTAACAAGGCAGCATGGCAATGGGCTGTGGTGCCTGGTCACTCTCACAACGTAACGAATGCCATAGCACGGTTGACAGCTGTTCAATAGAGCTTCCTCCATTCATTAGGGCAGGATGAAGCATTATTGTTAGTGGCATTAAAATGAGCCTCATGTATTACTCAACACCATCTGCTTGCATGAAATTTCATGGTAGCAAGGAATATTGCCAGATTCGTGAGTTTAGACATGAGTAGGTGCAAGGTGGCATAGGGGAATGCATGTAGATGTCAAAATGCTACCAGATCACCTGCTAAGGATTGTAAACAACTGGGCATCCTTGCATAGCCTTCTTGCCTGGAGTGCATGAACATTCTGCGTCAAGGTCCAACCCCACGCGGTACCTTTTCTCCTTTTCCTCCTGGTATGCCAGCAGCACCCCTCTCTCCTGGAAGACCACCGGGACCAGAGGCACCAGCAGTGCCTGGAGCACCAACTGCACCAGCTTCACCCTGGAATCAAAACCATGTAAAATCAATTATTTCAGTAGCTAAAGAAGAAAGCCAAGACTCAAACTCTTGAAGAATTCCAATTTAAACATTGAATAGATGGCACTCTCGGCTGTGTGCAGTCACAAAGGAGTGCCATTGAAAGGAGGAAGGATGGAACAGCGGTCCCTATTAATGACACAATGGCGAAAGAGAAGAGGGTGAGAGTGGCGGGCGGCTATTCTTCTACAGTCCACATCTCATCCTCTTAAGGAAGACAGGCACAGAAAAGAAGAAGACAGGACAATGGGAAGGAGAGATTAAAAAATATTTGTCCACAACCTTTTCAATGATAAGTCTCTTAGCCCAGGCAAGTGACATGGAAAGAGACCTCATCGACTGGGAGATGATTGTCTCCATAAGAGTAGGTCTGTGGCTTCCATTTTTATATTGAGCTTCACAATTCTGTACACGGCAAACCTGTTGGCCAGCTACTCAGATGAACGGATCCCTTTGAAAGCACCGCAGAATGTCACCATATTCGTTACTTCTTGTCCCTCTTACGTGGCTTTCATTTTCCCCTCTAATACCCTTCCACATAATGAAATAGCTTTTTGAAACTATTCTTTACATATTTCCCCTTGAAGGTAGGAATTGGGAGACATACAAGTTGCCTGGTTTTCAGAGACATACAAGTTGCCTGTTTTTCAGAGATGTGAAATCTTTTGAAAAACCTAAACTGGAAATCTACTTTGGAACACAAACTTGTAGACTTGTGCCTTTGGGGTAAATATTTAAATTGTTAAAATTCTATTATTAAAATTTAGACTACTTTTTAGCAATTTTCCTATATGGGGTTGCATGTTGATAAAGCAGAAACTGTTTTCTAGAAATGTAAAGGATGGTTCTAGATTTAAACAAAAGCATAAAAAGTGTAACCAGAAAATGGCAAAAGCATACTAATTCATTATTGGCTTCTAGAAAAAGATTTTCCTCCCTCTCCAAGTTAACTGGAATCATACTGTTGGTAAGTGGAAATCACTACACGACTGGAAATAAATAAAAATTTGCAAAAACAATCACTCTTCTGTTGGTTCTACTTATTCTGGAACACATGGGCCCATTGCATCTGTCATGTAGACTGTAGCTTTACCTTGTTTCCATCGGGACCTGGGGCTCCAGAGGGACCACGGCTTCCAACAGGACCAGACGGGCCAGCAGCTCCACTCTCACCTGGGGGACCACGTTCTCCCTGTAAGAGAGCAATTAGAAGTCACTCTCAGGCACTTTCTGACACATTCTTATTTGCTTAGAGTTTCAGATTGAGTTATATCACATTTTAGCAAATTAATATATTTTTTCACTTTTCATTTTTCTCCTCATATAATGAAGGGAAGGCTTGAGATAATCTTTAAGATATATACTTTCAGTGTTCTGGGACTCAATTCCACAATTTGTTGCTTTGAAAATATTATAGTCAACCTTTGGAATCCATTTACTTTTAAGGGAATGGTCTTTTCTATGCTGCATCCACAGGCAAAATCAGATGCCAGGCATGCTTATCAATCAAAAGGAAAGATTATGGAGTTGAATGGCTATGTCATGAACAGGTAAGATCATATTTTCATATCACTGCCCCCTGTAGTAATGTTGAATATTCTGTTACATATATGTTCATAGGTGTTCATTTGTGTTTATTTAGCTGAATGCCTCTGACTTTGCACCTAGCACCACAGTGTAACATTTCATGGCCCTGTGTCTTCGCTCCACATTCCACATTGCGATTACATTGGAGGGCCTTGCTCTAACTCTGTTCTATGCCACTGTTGGTTTTTTTTTTTCTTTTAATTAACTTCTGGCTTCCTAGTTATGGTGTAAATAGCAACATAACAGGATACTTTGATTTTAAAAAAATCCCTCCAATCTTTCTAGCTATACTAATATGCATAGGCAAATAAATAGTTTTTCCTTCATAAAACTGGGATTATTAATTTAGCTTTAGACTCTCAACACCAACACATCCAACAAATATCCATCTTAGATCTTTGGTTCACTTTTCTTGGCTGAAAACTGGCAACTGTAGTAAGTGCATCACATTTGTCCATAGAAATTATTTATTACAACACATATTTTTTCATTTATTTTTCTTGCAACCATAAATTTGTTGAATAGAAAATATGAGCAGCTAATGAGAAATTTTTACTATTCACTTGGAAGCCCAATGATATCTATGGAAGAGGTTAGGAATGTCCTTTTGGGGAGGTCAGGAGTGGTGTTAGGGACAAGCACTACTTCTTTTTTTAAAAAAAAGCCAAAAGTTAATGAAATTTAACTAAGAAACACTTACTCTTGGACCAGCAGGACCAGGGAGACCGAATTCACCAGGAAGACCCTAGGTAAAAACACAACAGTAAATAAATCATGAAATCTATGTGTTGTTCTTACACTCACTTCTGGTTAAGGTATCTAAAATATTCTGAATTAAAAAATAAGGCTGTAATGGCTCAACTCATATAAAAGCCTGGTATATGGGCTGCACTGTATAACAAAACCTTTGACTCTATGAAAGATGCAAAAAGAGACTATCACTGCTATCAAAGATGTGTCGAGGCAGACCTGCTATCAGAATATTTGCTTCCTATTATTCAGCGTCCTATCTTTTTAAAAAGCAACAAAGCAGGCTATCTTTTTTGATAATGTGCTAAGCAGTAACAAACACAGCCAGGCATTGCACATTTTAGCTATATAACGGACTGCCTTCTTAATAGAAATGATCATATTCTGTATATTACCTAGTTAATTGTATACCCATGTGTATCTCTTTTATTACTGTCCAGCTGTCTCTTTAATGTGGCTCACTGTTGACAAAGGAGACCAGGCTACAGAATGTAACTAAATTGAGGCGCATTCATCACAATTAGAGAAAATGACTCAGAACTCATACTCTGATTGTGGAGAGCAGTGTCATGTTTGAATGCCAAGCAAAACATTAAAAGCAATTTTTTCAGGCTCTTGTTTGATGGGAAATCGGTGCATTTATGTTTTCACTATGGAGAAGGAAATAATTTGTATTTTAATATAGCAAAGAACACACAAAAGTAAGGCTATTACATGAAATAGTCAATAGGTTTTGCTTTCATATTGTGATATTTCAGTCAATCCATAAAATAAGGCAATTTGAACAAAATATAAATAAGTTCTTTCATTCCCTTGTTCAACACCAACAATGTAGACTGCCATAACTAATATGTGAAATATAAATTTTTTGTATTGTAATTAGATGGCAGTAGGGAATTTAAAAAGAAGGAAATGCATAGATTTGATCAAGCCATTATCAGAGCTTACTCACCCTTTCCCCTGGCTTGCCAGCTTCTCCAGCGGAACCTGATGGGCCAGGCAGACCCTAAATGAAGAGACATGAGAAATCTCAACCTCACAGCCATATTAACACTCAAATTGGGCTTGCAAAGGGAATAACACCATGAACACTATTCTGTCTTGTTAAATCACTCCAGAAAAGTTTGCGTTGAGTAACTGTGCCCTTGCTTGAGGTCTGAAACCATACTCTGCATGTTGTGGTGGTGGTGGTGACGATATTCCAGTGGATCAGGTGGGAACACTATGGTTAAAGTCAGAAGATGGCATGCCTGTTGACTTACCTGGAAGCCTGGAGGGCCAGCAGGGCCCTGTTCACCTTTGCCACCTTGGACACCCTGAAAGTAGCAGAGGAGATAGCATTGATGTTAATGCCTGCCCTATTGGTATCATAAAAACATGTGTTGGTGTTGAGAGTCTAAAGTTAAATTCATTTGTCAAGTTAGGTGACAGAAAAGCTACTTATTTGTCTATGCATGCTAGCATAGCTAAAATAATTATGGTGTTTTATTTTTAATCAAAGTATCCCATTACATTGTTAGTTGCCACATATGTCGGAAGCTAGAGATAATTTCTAAAAACAATAGTACCATAAAACAAAGTTAGACAGCATTGCTACCAGTGGCAGAAGAGCCAGCACTGCTGTCAATTGGTCTGCTGTCTCTCTAGGGAGAGAATGGCTGCTCTGAGGGACGCGGCTCACTTGCTTTAGAGGGAGCAGGAGGAAGTACACACCTGGGGTCCAGGAGGTCCCTGAGCACCATTGTTCCCGTCAGGGCCTGGAGCACCCTAAATAAAACAGAAAGCTCAGAGTGACACACAAGCCAGATAGCTTAATATGCTTCAAAGTGCCTTGAGAGCTAATTCCTCAAGACACATTTATCATTTTAGAATTTATCATTTTAAAGTTAAAGTAACTCATTGTGAGTTTCACCAAGTTCCAAATGCTGCCTAGCAACTTTCGATGTAGTTTAGGAGAAGTTCACAGATAGGAGGCGGTTTATGGAAGACAGAGAATACCAGCACATATTCATATCCTCTTAATCATAATATGAATAAAAAAGACCAGATGCACCTGTATCTTGGCATAACAAGTTATTTATTAACCTGTTATTTATTATCAGTTATTTATAATTGATTTGTTATAATTCACTACCTTCTCCATGTAGTTCAAAATAAAGACATTACAGCATGGTAAAAGGACTCTTAGATGTCACTTTGGAAAGTAACAATGACAGCAGAAGATAGCCTCGAACAGAGCCCATTTTGGGATGATTTGTCTGTAGAAGTTCATACGTACCCGAGCACCAGCAAGACCAGGATGGCCCTTCTCACCAGCTTTGCCAGGGTCACCCTATAAAAATTATAATTTCATATATATGTGTGAAAAAGAGGCCATGATCTCAAGACGGGACCAAGTCAGGGCAGATACAATAGGGGAATTGGAGGAAGGGAAGGCAAAGGGAAAATGATGTACAATAAAAAGAGCATGAGAAGATTATATGTCCAATTTTCCATGACAATTTTGAAATGTTGATTTTGTTGCTTGTTTGTGTAATTCTCTGATGTTACTCAGCTTTGAATTTATTATCTAAGACATGTTCCAACACCATGAAGCGCTATATCAAAAGGACTCTGTGCAGCCTGGCTTCCAGCAGTGTAAGGCCACAGTGGCAGGAAAGGTTTAATGGAAGGAGGGCTCTACAGCTTTCTTGTGTCGAAAGGCCTGGTCTTGAGGTAAACTGCTGAGGACAGAAATCCCTGACAGTGGCTGAGATGTAGTAAATAGGTATTAAGGGAGAGGAAGTCACGATCCTTACAGAGGGGCCTTTGGGTCCAGGGAATCCAATGTTGCCAGCTTCCCCTCTTGCTCCAGCTGGGCCGATTGGACCAGGTCTGCCGTCAATGCCAGGCAGGCCCTGAAATCAGAGTTTCAAGTTCACTCATCACCCTCTGGCTTCCTGCAAGCAAGCTTAGGATGGTTTCAGATGCTGAAACACATGTTATTTTCTGAGCACAAAGCTTCCCCTGTAAGGTGTCAATCAATTATGACTCTATTTCCCTGTTCTAAACAGAATGTCAGTACAGAGACAGTCAGTCCAATCTCATATGTAAGCAATTTGCCCCCTTCCTTTCCTTCCTATCCCCTTGCCACTCGTTTCAATTTCTCTAGTCATGGTTTTCTCATCCCTTCTCTGCTTTTGGTCCTGCATCCATTTAGACTGCAGAATTACAATCTATTACCTCCTGTTCCCAAATGATGTAGAGGTGGCTGATATTTATTTTCAATGTATTCATGTATAAATAAGCCACAAAAATAGACTTGATGAGGGTGCAATAAGGGTTCTCGAAAATGTAATGGAAAATGAGCACTACTTACGACAGGTCCTTCTTTACCAGATGGGCCAACATTTCCAGGAGACCCAGGAAGACCCTACAAAATAAACGAGGTCTTTTTACATTGTTACTGTAGCTCCCACACTCAAGGCTTGAATATTAATTGAAATCTCACACAGCAATTTCTCCTCACTTCTTGTTTGTTGCCAAGGGTGAATCATAGAGATATCAGCCTTGCTGGAAAGTATGAAAAGAACTCTGAAATCTTTTTTCTATTTTTTTTGTCTTCCTTTGTATTTTATTTTTGTGTAACTGATCCACTTCTAGGAGTCAGAAGAAACGGTTAAGCAACATACTGTTTGGACAAAATGCACCATGTTTTTTACTCCATGATAGGAAGAGGAAAAAACCCTAATACTTTTGGTAAGCAATTTCCAAGGTGGGATTTTTCATTACTATATCTGGTACCCCTATTACTTGTTTATGGTACAAAGTTGCCATTGATATTCACCCATTAAGAGATAATGGAGAAAAAAAAAAGATTCCATTGCTATGGATTTGAGTGTATCTGGATCAAAAGGTCACTCCTCTAAAGCTGGTGTGATGCTGAATACATTACAGCATTTTATGATTGCTGGAAAAATGGTTTCACTTAGAAATCTAATAAAGTAATAATGTATAGCCTTAATACATTTCATGAATACCTTATCTAAAACTCACAAATTAAGATGAAAGATACATGCTGGTAAGAGAACCAGACTAATTTCGATATTTTAAAATAGATCTAGTTTTCCAAAACTTCATAGTCACTGCTTCAGGTAACACCCAGGAAACCTATGAACTAGCCATATATACAAAAACTTCTTTGGGGCTCTGACAAAGTTGAATAAAAAAGGCCAACATCAACACATCTACTAACAAGCTTACTCTAGATGTTTTATTGTTACTGTCAGTGGTAGGCAACCCTTTAAAATGGTATCAATTCCAGACAGGACTTTATGAGGATTTATCTGAAACTTACTCTGGGACCCATGAGACCAGGCTCCCCAGGGCGACCAGCGTCTCCATTAGGACCTCGGACTCCAGCAGGACCGCTTGAACCACGATTGCCAGGAGGGCCCTGTTAATAGGAGAGAGGCCGAGTAAGGGGCCCAGTAATGTATGCTGAGGACACAACCTGCACCAGCATTGTCAAGGTCCTTCTTAGCAACTGAGTGAAGGATATCTTACCATTACACCAGCTCTGCCATCAGCTCCAGGAAGACCACGAGAACCAGGGCTGCCCTGTAAGGAAAGGACACAAGTGGGGATTAGAGAAACTTACCATCCCACAGGATAGAGCTGACTAACATGGGGCATGATTTCTTCAAAGAGGAAGATATCACCACACACCAAACCAAGATGTTTTACCCAAATGCCGAGGGAATGTGCAGATGAGCATCCGGCAAAAATAGGTCAACATTGTTTCCAGACCGATTTAAAAACATACCAGACTGAGAGTCACTAATTTAATAAAACAGATGGAAGGCAGATGCTCTTTCATCTAGGAAATATACTCAGAAATTCTGACCAATTCCCAGTCAAGGGGTGGCATGATGATCTTGCTGTGTCTGAGTATTCAGAACTTACTCTCAGCCCTGGAGGCCCTCCAGGGCCTGCAGATCCAGGTTCACCAGGGGACCCTCTCTTTCCTTCTTCACCACTGGGACCAGGAGGACCTTGGGCTCCAGCAGAACCCTGTTTAGTAAAAGAGAATAAGAGTAGAAAAACATTTTTATATCATATCTAGCAACTGAAATTGAATTGGAAACTGAGAAGGATAAATTAACAAAATTGTGATTATAAAACCACTTACAGGCTCACCCTTGTTACCAGTCTCTCCTTTGGAGCCAGCTGGACCGGGTTCACCCTAAGATCCAAATAAAACAGTGATCAAATGACAAAAAGGGGCCAACACTCCCTAGCAGACAAGTCCTTGGTGTGTGTAAGCTTAAGTCATCTAAAAAATCCATCCATAGGAAAATGGTATTGATGAAAGGGTAAGACTCAAACATGGAGTTTACCTCATCTACCTTTGCACAAGCTTCTAAGCTAGCAGAAGGAAAGGGCCTGTGTGAAAGTGCAGAAAAGGGACCATGCAGGAACATAATGAAGCTGTACAAGAAATACAAACTTTTGTAAAACCTTACAGAGGGAAGACAATAATTACAAGAAGAAGTCAAAGAACATATAAAATATTAGAGTTAGTATCTCAGGATAGAAACCACTTACAACAAGTCCTCTAGCACCAGTAGCTCCAGCAGCACCAACGGGACCAGGAATGCCACGGGGGCCAGGGAGACCAGGAGCCCCAGCAACGCCAGGAAGGCCCTGTGGGAAGAAACCCCCCCAGCATCTCTTAGGAGGAAGCAGGCCGCAGAGGCCGCCCTAGGTAAGTGCCTCTAACCCAGAGCAGCAAAGGTCAACTCCCCAGAGTTACTCACAGCAGCTCCCTTAGCACCAGTGAGGCCATTTGCTCCAGGGTTGCCCTGCAGGCAGGGTGGGGGGTGAAAGGGGAAAGGGGAAGGAAAAGTCCCAGAATTAGACCATTTGTTACCTTTTTTGAGCACACCTTCAGTTATTCTACTCAATGGTGTTAATTTCGATGACTACTTACAGGAGGTCCAACGGGGCCAGAAAGACCTGGAAGACCCACTTCACCACGGGGACCAGCAGGACCAGAAGGGCCGGGATTGCCAACAGGCCCAAGTTCACCCTAACAATGGAAGTAACAGAAGGAACAACTGGGAATCAGCAGTAAATCACAGAACAGCACGCCCGTTATTACAGCACCAACTTTTAGGTAATTTCTTCAGGATAGCTTATCTGGTTTGCTATCACATGAATTTGAGGTTAACTTTCTAATTTGTAAGCTTTGTTCTGACTTTCTGACATTATCCCTATCACCACTCAGTCCCCACTAACTTAGGAAGCATGGTCAGTTTTTGTTTTTTGTTTGTTTTGTTTTTCGAGATAGGATTTCTCTATAGCTTTGGAGCCTGTCCTGGAACTAGCTCCTGTAGACCAGGATGGCCTCGAACTCACAGAGATCAGCCTGCCTCTGCCTCACGAGTGCTGGGATTAATAGCGAATGCCACCCCTGCCCGGCTAGGAAACGCATTCTACAGGGCCTCAGGCGGGTCAGTTTCTAGGTTGCTGCTCTGTCTATAAATAGTGTGCAAGCACACAGTTGGAAACTCTGTACCACTTAAAGGGTGGGGCTGATTGAGGGAGTTACTAGGCAGTTGTCTCTCTTCCTGCAAATACTACTGATATTTCACCATACTAAAGAATTTATCAAGGCAAGGACAGCAACCAATGTTTTTACCTTGGGACCAGGAGCACCTGGGAAACCCGGAGGGCCGGCAGATCCAATGGGACCCTGAAATCAAAGCAGAAGTTCTCCTGAAGTGGATTAGGAAAATAAGCACCAAGTTCTATTGAGGAAGGACATTGGTCATTTCCAACACAGGATGAGTTTTACTTTATGCATCATTTAGTAGCTCCACGAATTTGAGATAGCTCTGCTATAAATGGACATTTCCAAAGACCTCAGAGAACATTTGGCAAAAGTGCTCAAAACAATGTCAATTCATAAAAATTAGGGAGTATAGCTCCTGCCCCATACCACACCTTGAAGCCTTTTCAACTCCCCAGTGCCAGAACTTACAGCAGGGCCAACAGGACCGACACTGCCGTCACTGCCACGGGCACCCTAGGAAGGAAGAAAAGATGAGCAGTCAGGTGGACGCTAACAACCGCCATGGGACGGCATTTTAAGAAGATTTAAAACAAAGAAAAAAACTGGATCACTTACGGCTGGACCAGGGGCTCCGACTCGCCCTCTCTCTCCAGGAAGCCCACGGGCTCCCTAAAGCAAAAATATTGTTAAGAAAATTGAGAATTTCAACAAGTAACAGGTAGCATTTAGCTTTGCTCAGTTTCTAACACATGCAAAAATTCATTAAAAACACAAGCCTTGTTCTAACACCAGGTCAAAGTTGAATGAAGATGCAGAGGGTCGTAAGAAAGACGTCAAGAATACAACGCCAAGAGAAATGGCAGTTACCAAAAACTTGAAAGATGTTTCAAGATGCAAAGAGTGCGCACTTGGGTTTCTGTTCAGTACTTACCGCTTGACCTGGGGTTCCATTTTCACCAGGGGCGCCAGGTTCACCCTATATGCAGAAGAAAAATTGAATCTGTGTTTGTTCTATATACCACTTTTCAGACTGTGCAATTTTTTACCCTCTTATATCAATTTGAGCTATTCATACGTTTTAAAACATCTTTTTATGTATATAGGTTGTTCCTCAATGATCTCAGACACATATGTTTTTTAAAAATATAAGAGTTCTACTTAGTTAAGACACTAAAATGTTGTGGTTATTTGATTGTACTCCTCTCCAATTTTATCTTTACATTCTATACATTTGGAATCAGATTAGGAATATTGTTTTAAAAAGAGAATACAATAGATACATTTTCTTTCAGTACAGCCAAATTTACCTTCTTCAAAGGTGTTTGAATGCTCAGTTTTATCATTTTCATTAGGATACATACAGAGTAAAAGTATGATAATAGTTTTTATAGCCATTGGATTTGTTTCTTATTATGAGTGCTGGGCAGTGCTAGATATTTCCTGTTTTGGGGAATGTAAAAGAACTTTTCTTCAAGATATTCTAGTTTATACAGAGATGCTGAGGAATAAATCAAGGCTTGGTGCATGCTAAGCAGGTGCCCTCCTAGTGAGCTGTTTCCCCAGTTGTAGGTTCATGGAAAGATGTTCTTTAGGAATGAGATACATGGGATTTCTTGAGTTTGCCTTATTAACCACCGGATGCTAGACTTTGGGCAAGTCACTAGTTCTTTCTAACCCCAGTTTTCCCCATCCACACAATGAGGACACCTACGAAGTGCCTTTTAGCTCTAACATTGTATGATATTGTGATCAGCAGTCTGAGCTATAATTCTGGGCTCATGGGAAAATGTGTTTGACCTTATTCATTTGTGTAGCAGCTGGGAGGCTATACCATATTCTCCATATTCATGTTCATCTCTGGTCCCGCTAGCATTTGTTACTCATCAATTTGTAATTACGTTGGTATTCACTTTAATATCACATTATCTCCTTAATAGGAAAGAAAACCTTTTATGGTTGGAAATGCTGTCAGAGAAGAAGCTAAGCCATGAGATAAAACACTTCTGAGACTTTAATTACCTAATTAAAAAAATTTTGAGTGTGCACAGATAAATCAGAAGAAAGAGGTTGAAAAGTGTATTGTGACATGAATGTATGTATCTAATTAGTGCAAGGCAAAGAGGGTCTCCACTTTAAAGCAGCACACCATGTTCTAATATTTGAGTATATGTCTATTTACCTTTGTTTTGGCTGAAGAGATTGAATGACTTTGTAAGGGGAGGAGAGAAGAAGGGGAAAGAAAATCTTAACACTGTTTTTCATTTGATTTTTAAAATAAACATAAAAGTTAAATAAGTCTTAGCATTTGGCCTTTTGTCATAGAGCCTCAATGTTGTGCCATTGAGGGATTTGAAGAATAGATGAGAAGACAAGATACTTTTTGAAATATGGGTTGCCTTCAGTAAGATAGCCTTTTTGGTAGCATTGGAAGATTTAAATGAATTGCTTACAAATCGTGTTCCTAACTCAGTATTTACCTTCACACCCTGGGCACCAGGCTGTCCCTTCAATCCATCCAGACCATTGTGTCCCTGAAAGGCAATGGGCAGTTTTAAAATGCTTTCATGCTGTCATTTCAGTCAGATCAGAGTCTCCCATCTTTGCAATTCTTATGTCTGTTGGACAGATCCTGTGACTGCTGAGGGAGTCCAGGGCTCCATCCAGCTCAAGTGAGCTGGTTCCACTACCCCAGGTCAGTCACCACAACTGCATGCAGGGAAGAAAGGAAGGATGCTGAACAAGCTTCCTTCCATCCTAATATTCTCGTGGTTTTCAGATACTTCTAACTATTTAAAAATAAGCTACAATTTATAGTTTTTCTGCATTGATCTCAGTTTTGGTGAGTTTTGGTTCCACTTTAATTTCCAGCAGTTTCAAAATTCAGAGACATGGAAGCTAGGATGTGTCTGTCACCCAGGAATTTAAATACACTTGAGTTGTTACCTCTCCCCACCCCCATGAGCATGTTTCCTTATTTAGATGGAGAATGTTCTCACCCGAATGCCTTTGAAGCCAGGAAGTCCAGGAGTTCCAGGGAAACCCCGAGCACCCTTAGAAAAAAAATTCAGAAGCAAGTGAATAAGGTTTATCTTAGAAGTTAAAAGACAATGCTTTCCTCTTTCCAAACCAAGCTATTATATGAATAACTAAGATGATGGCATTCGTAAAAAATATAGAAACAATTTAGTTGTTTATAGTCTGATTGATTGGCATAAATAAAATATCTGCATTCTTTCCTTGTTTCTTTCCCTTGCCTTTAATCAATGCCACAAGCGTGAGTAGATCCGTGCCAGCATCAGAGGCATAGCCACTTATAACTAACTCTGTACTATGTACTGCTTTCGATGACCTCACCTGTGGCCCAACAACTCCTCTCTCTCCAGGTCGTCCAGGTTTTCCAGGGTGACCCTAAAACATGAAAGCAGCATAGGGTCAGCCTTTACTTGGTAAACCATTAGAAGAGAAAGGTACACATAAGACTGTGGGCTTAAATACATGTTTAATTAACCATTATATCTCTCAAGTACAAGCAAGATAATTAGTATTTCATTAATGTAATATTTCCCTTATGGGGAGACTCATGTCAAGCATATTTTGAGCCTTTAGTATGTAACTAAGTCTCAATCGAGATGCTCCTGTTGAGATGGAGCATTTAAAAGTTGTTTCGGAAGACCTTGAGAATAAACACTTACATCCTCACCAGCCTTGCCAGGGGGCCCGGCTGGACCACGAGAACCTGCAGGACCCTAAGGAAATGAGAGATGCATTATGAGATGAAAACTGTGTCCACAAACCTCCCCGCAAATATATGTTTTTCACACAGGAAGAAAATGTTCTCACCGTTTGACCAGGTTCACCAGGTTCACCAGCAGGTCCTTGGAAACCTTGAGGGCCCTAAGATAAGGGAGGAGGAACGTTTATTTATTTATTTAGAAGCTATGGAATCAAACTCAGGTCTGTGCACACGTCACACAAATAGTTTGTCATCATCCCCACCACATGAGAGTAATGCTTAACCTTATATTTTATATAATATGATTGTAAGATGTTGGTACTTACAGGGGCTCCAACAGCACCAGGAGGGCCTCTGGGTCCCATTAAGCCCTGCACGAGAACATCCGTGGTTAGTACTAAGAACTCAGGTCCTGTTTGGACTGGGAAAACTGGAGTTAGGAACAATGCTGCTGAGCCAGTGCCTGTCTGCCACGGACAGATGAGCAAGACCATCCTAGTTTTACCGCATAGTTTTTCTCCCTCCCAAGGAAGCATTTTTCTTAAGAACCCAAATTTCATGTACCCGCACCCTTTCTTGCCATTCACTTCTCCTTTTTTCACCAACTGAAAATTCAAAACTCAATGAGAGTTGTATGGGGGAGCCACAAGCTCCTCAAGATGTGCCAAACTGGGCATGTGGAGGTTCTCAAAGGTGATGAAGAGAATTGGTCTTTGCACAGAACAGAAGATCTGATTGCTGACACGGCATTTTGGCTAAATTCTCTTCATTGTATGCCATCTCTCCATGCCATGTTTAGCTAAGAAACTGATGTTTTTATTGTTATAGGGGCATAAATTTAAAAGGATCAAAAGCCTTTCTTAATGATTTAAAGGAGGTTAATTATAACTTTAAAGCCCCTTTCAGGGCTGCTGGTGACTGATGAAAATGTAAAGTAAAAGTGGACGTAATGAGGGGTGAAAGAAAAATGAATTACTATTGAGGCAGCCTATTGGAAGAATCTATCATAGGATACTGAAAACATAGTACAGATGACAGTAGTTTGCCCTTTTCCCCCCTTTGTGAACACAAATGTAAGGTAAAACAGAATGCTATGAATTTTTGAGATAAATGTAGTTTTATTTTGCCTCTGTAATAATCAATGCTTGTGTAAGCTCATTCATAGGACCCATTTCTCATACATGCACAAGTTTTGAGTAATTTGTTTATGATGTATATCAACCATGAGGACTTTGTAGTGAGCCTACCTTCTTTTAAATGACTATAGTGAGACACTACATGCTTTATTTTAAAAAGCACATTGTTCTAATTATGAAAATTATTTATTTTGTTTTAGAAATTGCTTCAGTGTTAAAAAGAAGTTGTTGCTTTTCAATGAAAATATTTTTATATCCATTAAGTATAATTTTCTTTGACATCATGAATTTTTAATTATATTTATTCATCTTTCCCTGTATTTGCAACAACTTCATTTACATAAAGGATATTTTATTTTGTGGAGGCTGTGAGATGAACCATGATTAATTCAGAAAAGGACCCTGTGGGGTTTTATAGTTATTGATTTTCCAACATGGAAAATTATTTTAACACTTTATTGCTGCCTATCTTCTCTATTTGTTAAGCACATATCTGTTGATTGCATATGTCTGTGGAAGTATGTAGATGTACAAACTTAAATTATAGTTTAATGATACTTGAAAGTGAAATATTCACTTGATTCTCCCTAGAGAGAGGTTTTAAAGACAAGAGAATCTGAAATTCATATTAATTTCCTCAAGCTTCTATCCACCATCTTAATTTTTAAAATAAAATGATATCTACTTCTGCTTTATTTCCCATTTTACCTCTTCTTGAGAAATGGGTTCTACTTTACAGCTGAGTAATGCCCAGCATTAGCAGAAACAACTCATTTCAAATGTCCAATAGAAACAAAGCCAAAAGAATGCTTACATTTTTCATTTCATATATAAGCATTTTAAATTACTAGAAAAATCAGGAAATTGAAAGTCATCAATTAAAGCTCCATTATTTCACAAGTGAGAGCTTTAATTCACAGAAAATACTGTCTTGCCCTTACAGTACATTAGTCTATTTCGGCCCATTAGTTTCAGAAGAATATCTGTGAAGACAGAGTACTGATGTAGGACCCCAGGTAAAAGCTGTGTTTTAAAGACCATGATAACTAACAGATAAATGCCTTTGGAAAACATAATTAGAATCACGAAGTTATATGCATGTGTATTAAATTCTATAGTAGTTAATCAACCTAATGTTTTTATTTCTGGAACATTTTCATTCTTTCAAATAAACTATTATACATTTTTCATGATCATGTCCATTTTTTTCTGTATTACATCTCAGTAATATTTGGTAGAAGATTCATTTGTTAGCTAGGTCATGATTCTAATACACAGGGAAGCTTTATAAATTGTTATACAAATGGCAGAATGTGTGCTGGTGACATAGTTCCTAAATTTGACTCATTCTCTTCTATATTGATTAAGAAATAGACAAAAAGGGTATTTTCATCAGAATGGAAGAAAAAAAGAAGTATTCCTTCCATCAAGTCCTCAAGGGTGAGCCAGAATATGTTTCATTTGCTGTAGTTCTGAACCTATTGGGGACACCTCTTAAATACTTGCGTCAAAGGAAATGTTCTAGTCCAGGACTAAATGCATGAGGCACATGTTGCCTCTCATACATCTTGCTTATTGGTAAAAATGCCCCAAACTTTCCTGTTAGAAGATGAAGGGGCTGAAACGGAACTTGGGCCCTTCCTAACGGGTGCAGGGAGCATAGTCCATCGTTGTGTCTCTCAGAGCTCTGCCACAGTTTAAGGAATGTGGAAGGATATAGAGAAATGTATAGATGCTAATATTTCCAGTTGATCTGCCTAAGCTATGGTCATTATGTCTAAAGATTATTTCTTAGACATAAATATCTGTGTTTTTTATGAAGCATGTTTGTTGAGAAAATTGGAACTCTTAACCTGGACTTGAGTTTTGTTATTTAAGTGTAGAAAAAGGAGTTTCATGTATTCTAAATATGGAGTGCTAACTCTCATTGCAAAGTCTAATATAAATTCCCTCTACAAGCTTCTTTCTCCCTCTAGGATAAAAAGGGATAAGCATACCATTGGTCCAGGGCCAGACGAAACTCCTTTGTCAAGATACTGAGCAGCAAATTTCTGGAGGGAACACAACACACACACAAGTATATATGTCAGTGGTCGCACACTTAAATTTCCTATTCTGCTTTCAATAAATTTCCTGATACTGTTTAAAAGAGCCATGTTTCAAATAGAAGTGACTTAGAATCCAGAACTGAGTCCCCAGCTATCACTGAAGGATGGCTTCCTAAACCTTTGCAGTCCCTCAGAACCCTTCCATGAGAAGCAGAGCTCAGGACAGGCTGTGCTAACCTCTAAGGTGCTTCTTTGTTCTGGCTGCAGTTTCAAAAAAGGATATAAAGAGTTTTTAAGTTATAGGAAAATTAAAATGCCCCTTAGAAGATTAAACTTTTAAAAAATAGTTCCCAGTAATAACCTCCCTGTTAGAGATCTCCCTTGGAGTGGTAGCTGTATTAAAGAAGGTGCTTTTCAATACACTCAGTAGATAAGCAATCATAATAAGATCTTTGGGAGAAAAAGGTCTTATTTTACTGGCATACAGTTGAGTATTAGAATCAGGGTTCTGATTCATAGTGCTAACCAATTAAGCAAATATGTTTTCCTTCCTGCAGTGAGGCCATTTGGCACTCATACCATTGTCAAAGACATAAAGCTAAAAGAAGATATTAATGAAAAAGGGAAATGTACTTTTCTTAAATTAGTTTCAAGCAAATTAAACCTAAAACCGCTTTGAATGTTGGTGCAGCAGACTGGACGCCAAGGAGAATAAAGACGATCGGATGTTTGTGAAATTGCTTCAGATCAGGGGCTTCACTTATGGAATTCCGTCTACTAATCAAACTCGTTAATAATGCAACACTTCTTATTTGTGCCTTACTGATAAAAGATATTAAATCCCCAAATTAAATAACAGTGCTGATGGCTGCAGCTACCATCAGTGAACACAAAGACCTGGACTGTAATTGACAAGGCCTCAAAAAGGGGAGAGGCAAAGCACCTTGAATGGAGAAACCGAAGAAATAAAATAATTTCCAAATCGAAGGTTTTTTTCTTTAACTGCTAAGAATAAATTTTACAATTAACATTTTTCTAACAGAGCAAGACACTAAAGTCAGAAATAAGTTAAAATTACTGAAGACACCTTACCCCACCAAGACCAGGGGGGCCAGGGGGACCAGGAGGACCAGGGGGACCAGGAGGTCCAGTGGGACCATCTGCACCATCTCTGCCTCGGGGACCTGCTGGACCCTGTTACAAAGAAAAGGATTTAGGACAGAGTTAGCCATGTCAAAACCTGGATAGTATGTAAAACGAGACCTAAGAACACATGTGCTAAGGTCAGGTGTTTAGACTTGTCCATGTGAATGGGTGGGAATATAATTTGCTGTATCGGTCATTGATTGACATATGACATAGGTCTAACTTAGAAAGACCTTCAGTGATTGGTGTGTGAAGATAACAAGTGGTAGAAACTGAATATTAACTCATAATGGAGCTGATTCTGTGGACTTCGCATGTCACATGTATTTAGAGACACTGTACATAGATGCTGGTTTCTGACTCTCGTAAAAGCGTTCAGTATGTGGTGTGTGAAGAGCAGAGTAACTGATAAAATCATTTTATCACAGGATAGGAACACCACTTTAACACTATTCATGTTGTTAGGATAATTAACTGATACAATTATACAACTAATAAATTGAATAGAATATGTATAAGTCCACATTTCATGGCAGATACAAGGTGCAGTTATTTATATATTGGTAAAAATGTTATATAAATGTAAACCATGCAAAACCATGTACTTACGCATATGTAACAATGTAGCAAGAATATAGCAAATAGAATAGCAGACTGGCCTGTACATGCACAGCAGAGACAGACAAGCATGGCATCGCCAATTGCTTCACAATTATTTCTAATCTATACAAAGATCTTCTTTTTTCCAAAAGAAACAAAACATGTTACAAAGAGATTTGTGTGGTAGGGGATACATTTCCACATTTCCATTCTACATATACAGGGCAGGTCAAATGAAAACAAAGGAAAATAGACTTGCAAACAATTGGGCTGCCTGGAACAGCATTTCTTTTTATGAAAGGGTAATCTTGACTGAAAAGGGATATTGATTATATATAATAATGTTCATTTACTTCTTCTGTAGGACATTATCTACTTAAAAGGTGGTGTAATTATCTGAATGCATAATATTCTTACACATTGTCAGTCTTCTGTAGCTCCTAATATGTAGTTATTCAAATATGGGCCAAAGCCCTTTAATGGTTCAAAAATTACATACCCTTTCTCCACGTGGTCCTCTATCTCCAGTGGGGCCCTAAAGGAAGACAAAAACAGCAAAAGAACACATGTCTACGTAATTTACGGTGAACAGGCAAACCAATTTTGAAAATAATGAGTTGTTAAGACTGATCTAAAATATTATCAAACAAAAGCCAAAAGACATGAATAAAATAATAGATAATGGTGCATTTTTTGTTAAAACTATATGCAAAATTTTTCAAACTGAAGGACTAGAGGATGCTATAGTCTCTAGTTGTCAAATCAATACTATTCATTGTATTTTTAGTAAAATGATTGTTATAGATAAAATAACCATATTGTTACATCTTTACCACACAGCAACAGAGTCAGATCTTTAAAATAAACTTTGATTTATTACTTATAATTAATATAATATGCATTCTCCCATCAGAATATAAACAAATATTTAGAAAGTCTTTTAGTAGTAGTATGAAAATCATCAATTTATGTAACATAAATGTAATTAGAGACACTTCTGGAAGATAATAAAACTTAATTACATCAAACATTAACACTATTCTATTTTCTGGTTTGGTGAATACTTATTTGTATGGGTAAAATCTTGACAAAGCATTTTCTTTCTATAGTTCATTTTAAACTTTGTCAAACTTACATTATTCTGGTAATATCAAATACTTATGGAGAAGTATTATACTCTTACCTTTCTTGCAGATTCCTAGAAAAGAAAAGGTAAATAATGATTATTATGAGAAGAATTATGCATACATTCGTAGATTAAAGGTGATTAATAGTCTCATATTATATGAATTTATCTATAGATATCACTACATTATTCTCTATTATCTTAATCTACTATTTTGTAATAAAATGTAAAAGTTTACCAATAAACAAAATGCTGTCTACAAAATCAAATATATATACTGATAACTATGTTACAATTTCAATTCATGAGCAAAGAATTTATTCATTTATTCATAATTCCTTGCAAATGAATCAAAAGAAATTGTTTTAGAAAAAAAAAACCTCATTAGCTCAGTGAGATCGTGTACTTCGGAGTAGCTGGTGCTAAAACCAAAACTTCATCTGGTCAATTTACTCTCTGTTCCCCATGGGTATTTATAAGACAGGCCTTACTTAGTAGCTCCACCCACTTAGGAAAATGTGGTAGGTATTTCAGTAGAAACCAGAAGGGTTTGGACCACTATACCCCTTCATAATTTCCTTGGGAAGTCAAACTGGCCAATGTTGCTCCTTTGAAAACACTGCTGAGATCAAGGCAATCAAAGTATGCACATCTTATTTTTCTGAAAATAATTTTACTCACCTCTTGTAAAGCTGTAGAGGGAAGAAGAAAATAAGAAATAGTTATTGATATCATTTCATTATCAGTTACAGTAATTAACAAATGATACACGGCTTATAAGATTGAATTACCTGACTAAAATACCCCTTCTATTTCTTCTTAAGAATATACTGATAACTTTCAAATTACTTAGGTCAAAGACACACCAGGGAGCATCAAGATGATTTGCTTACAGTTATAATATGTAAATATATTCTGAATTACATGGTTAATTATTTACTACTTTATAAATACTGTGAAATATTAATGTGTCTGGAGGACATTTACGATGCTCAGCAATTATGGTGGAAGTGACATAGGTAAATCGTTGACTCTCACACCAGTTGATTGATAAGGAAACAATTCATGGCTTAGATAGCCTTTAATACATAAAAATCAAAATAAACTTAGGAGAGGATGCATCTTAAAGCAGACTTTGTTTTTCATAAAACATTGAAGTGACTTAGCCCTTTTCCCCCCAAAGGTCTAATTTACATACATGAAAACAAATTGATTCAGGAATCTGATTTTTTTTTTGCTTTAAATAGTTCACTTAAATTAGATAAGGTCATTTGATTAATGTGCATTGAATTTGTTCCCTAAGAAGGATCATTTTATAAAAAGAGAAAACTATGAATTAAGATCTTGAGAAATAATGGGAAAAATAAATGCCCACCTCTTTGCCACAATTACTATAAGACTTTAAAGGCTGAGTTTCCACCCTACAGTATAATTGTAGGTTAATGTGGTCTGTAATTGTGGTTGGACTTGCTCCAGGATGATTCACCCCGAAAAACTGCTTGAATTTGGTGGTCATTTGGAATGAGAACATGTGTTGCAATGGTCACCCTTCGGAGGCTGGACGCCTCCAGCCTTGACATTTAAGGGCAATTGATGAGGATTACAGTCAAACTGGATAAACATGTTTAGTTTATTGTGATTGAAGGAAGAACAGTTTGAACTGATGAACGAAGCCCACGAGCCTACAACCTTTGGAGACTTTCCTTTTAATTACTTAGTTGTGAACCATTTGAACAATGAGTGTTGGGCAACCTTTCTTCTTAGCTGTTGATTAGAAGGTATGTTGACATTCCTATCTCTACTTTTCCAAGGTCTATTACATTTTTCTGTGGGAGTCTACTCTTTTACTCTCTGATTTCACATAGAGCGAACTGATAACACTAACTGTTCACTGCAGTTTCTCCTTAGTATCCTCAGTGGGTATATAAAAGTGGATGAAGGGAACATACGTGCTGCACAAATCAGACGATGGTAGATACATGGCATGTGGGTGGGGCTGGCTTTTGAAGTGCTGGTTATGGCCAGGCACTCTTCAACTCTCATCAAGCCAACATCTTTGACTAGTTAAATTAGGAAGCACTTTGCAAGACCAAACCCAACTGATCTTCATTCTTTTGACATGAAAGTCTAGTCATGCAAGCTTGAAATGAAAAGTGGCTTTGAAGTTGGCACATTCAATTTCCATACCACATTTTAGAAGAAGGTCTAGTTGGCTTGTTTGAAGCCACACAGCAAGTGGGTAAGAACCTCATGGGAAGACCTCCAGGCTCTGGAAGGCTGACAGTTCTCAAATCTGCTGTTTTCATGTCTGATTACCAGTGGGAGCATGTAGAGGGGAACTAAACAGAGCTGATTTTAGTTAAGAATTACTATTTCCATGACCGTGCAATGAACTGGGAAGTTAATTTAACTACTCAGAAGACAAAAGTAGAAGCCTAGACTCCCCATTTCTCCTTATACTCCCACTGACCCCTCCACAAAAGGCCCAGAAATGTAAGTCAGTCTCTGGACCTAGGGAGTCTTTAACTGGAATTCCATTAGCTTAAGGCCCGGTCCCTGTGCTTTCATTTTACTCCCTCCAGGGGGCGCCTTTTCATCATTATCTTCATCAACGTCATCCACCAACACTGACGCCCACAAGAAAATGGAGCCGGGGTGGGTTTTGTATTGTTACATTAAAGGACTTTCTAAACTAGGCCTCAAGTTTCACCATGAACACACTTCTGGGGATTGAAGAGTGGAGTCCTCCGATTCTTTCACTCTGTCCGTAGTGTTTGTCTCATCTTGAGGCAAAAATGCTTTGCCTCCTTGTGAACTTCACTAACCCTGGGATCCAGACCAGCAGTCTAGTGTTAAGGGTAAGCACTCCCGACTCTTGGCAACCGTAAAGCCTTCCATGTTGCCATCCTTATAAAGTACTTTCCTTGTTACTCGTCTGCCCGGGTGTTTCTCCACAGGGCAGAGAGCGTCCTCACAAGCTGCATATGGAAATGGGCGAAGTTTCCCCTTTACAGGTCAGGGTGCCTAGCTATCCAGCCTCTCTCCTTCAACTCCCCCAAACAAGCGGAAGACACTTACATTGGCATGTTGCTAGGCACGAAGTTACTGCAAGCAGCAACAAAGTCCGCGTATCCACAAAGCTGAGCATGTCTACCACTTAGACATGCAGACTCCTTGTGTGCAGAGCCCCTGTGTCACCAGCGGAGGTATCACCTGGCGGGCGCAGACATGCAATCGTGACCGGTCCCTCCAACTTAGCCGAAAACTCCTGCTGCCGTGGTGCTAAAATAATAAAGCCCAGACCTGCCCTATTTATATGGCAAAAGTTTCCCCGGTCGGTGGGTGCCTCCAAAAACGTCTCCACCAATGGGAGAGCTGGGGCCAGGGCCCCCGGCCTCAGTGCTGGGAGGAGACTGCGGGGGCGCAGGGGAGAGAGCCGAGGGGGGAGGGACGTGGTCACGGGGCTTCTTAAATTGGTTCCATTCTTTTTGAGGACGTGGACACTTTTGAGGCTTTCGAGGGGAAAGTCTGACTCTCTGTCTGCATACCTCCGCCCTCCCCAGCCACCCGCCCTCTCCCGCCCTTGCCAAGTTTGGAACCACTTGAGGACACCTACGTGGGCACTTTACAGATCTCTGGGCAGCGAGGCAGGTGTTGAGGGACCTGAAGAGCGAAGGTGAAAAAGCAGGAGCTGTCCAGTCCTGCCTCACTTTGTGCCCTGCGGGCCGTCGGCAGGCTGGAGGGGGCTGGGGCATGAGAGACAGAGGGCGACAGCGTGGCGAGGTCTAGGGCGCCCCTCCCGGGTCGACTCCACCCTGCTCCCCCTTGCTTTTCTCCAGCTTTGGGGCCTGCCTGCCCCATTCTCCTTCTCTTCTCTCTCTCTCTTCTCTCTCTCTCTCTCTCTCTCTCTCTCTCTCTCTCTCTCTCTCTCTCTCTTTCTCTCTTCCTCCCTCCCTCCCTTCCTCCCTCCCTCCCTCCCTCCCTCTCTCTCCTGTTGATGGTGATGGAGTGGACATTCCCATCCAAAGGATAAACTTTGAACTATTAGATTTGGTTTGTTCAACCCCCCCCCCCCCCAGGAAGTCCTTCCCTTCCCAGTTCCAGCACTGTCCACAGACCCTTTGCAGGATTTCCAGCCATGCTCTGAGCCTGGACCAGATAACGCATCAGTGAGCATACAGCCCCCTTGACCTTGCTGCCCATTCATAACCACTCTCACCGCTGTTGCCAAATACCTCTCTGCTTTAGGAGAAATTGTGAAAAGGAGTGTTAAAACTTTTTATTAGGCACCTAGGATTTACATCCCAACTGGCCTCTCTGGACAAAAGTTAACTCTCCGCAGACTCCCCTTCCCTCTCCCTGGCCTTCATACACCGGCTCTAGGATGAGACTTGGATCCTGGAGCATTGGAGTAAAGGACGCTGGTTTTCCAGGGTGGTGGCAACGGTACACTGAGTGCTCCTTCCCCAAGCCTCTTAGACAGTCTTCCAAGATCCGGGGGCCCCAGGCTGCTTTTGGCCTGTCAAGCATCCCTCCTGAGGCAGCAGAAACCTATTCTGAGACCTATTCTGTCCCAGAAGTCACGTCCTTAGGCCAACTTTATCTTCATGAAGCAGAAATGGGTGGGCTCCTTGGGAACCTTCTTTCTTCCCCACCCCCTCCTTTTCTGCTTCCTGGTGAGGAAGAATTTCTGCCTAAGTAGGTTGACTCAGTCAGCAGCTGCTATAAACCAGAGGGACTGGGTATAGCTAACTGGCTTCTCTTTCTAAACTTAAAAGAAAAAAATAGTTAGAAGTAGAAGAAAGGATAACTAAAAATTTCAATAACGTTATTTTTATCCAATCAAAAACACGTATTTGAGAGACAAGTTAGGATGTGGTTCTGAAATAATGTGTAGTGAAAGACTTCTGAAAGAGCACCAAGGAAAGAAAAACTTCAAAACTATACACCTGATTTTTTTCCTGCATTAATCAGAAGGACAAGTTATCATTTTTGCTAATGTGCTGGCTTGCTTTTACAGGGTGTCGCTCGTGCCTTTGTCTTATGTGCCTGAAAATTAGATATTAATTCTGAACAAAAGACTCAGGCAGGTAAGAAAATAGGTTTATGAAAGAAATTCCCTAAATGTCCTTCTTGGGGTCAACTTGACCAAATCACTTGCTTTGCAATAGCTATCCAAGACCGTAAATATTCCATTTTGCTCTGTGGTTTTCTGTGATTGTCAAAATAGTCTCAAGAGTAGAATGTCCTTTGAAAGTTTGATTATATTTTCATTTTAGGAAAAAATAAAGAAAAAACCCCTATGTGAATTTTTGAGAGTTAGAGAAACCACATTTCAAAGACAAGTACATAAATCCCTTCACCCAGGGCTGGAAAGGGAACTGATAGCTTGTAAAGCATTCCTGGAAACTGATGCAAATTCCAAAGCTACAGGGCTCCCTCCCTGCTGATGTGGCAGGGTTTGCAGAAGGCAGTGTCAGCACTGGGTGGAAAGCCCTGAGCTGTGAGTGAGGAAAGAGCAATCTCTCCCTCCCTTTCTCTTCTCCCTCCCCCCTCGGTTGTCTCCCTACCTCTGTCTCTTTGTCTCTGTCTCTCTGTTGCACATATGTTTTTTTTTTTTGTGTGTGTGTGTGTGTGTGTGTGTGTGAGGGAGAGAGAGAGAGAGAGAGAGAGAGAGAGAGAGAGAGAGAGAGAGAGAGAGAGAGATTGGAATTCCAGCCATCTTATTGCCAATTTGGACAGTCTCCCTCAATGATCACCAACTGGGACAGATCATCATTCACCAGGTCTTTGTCTATCAGGAGACACTCTAGCGTTCTCTAACGCTAGCCTCTAGATGCTGTCTAAATATTCTGTGCATTAAAATAACAAATGTTTTTAGTTAGTTCTTTGTTGTTATAGTTGAGGGGTGAGGGTGGGGCTGAGGGAACTGGAAGAGCTGAAGCGAACAAGTGAACTGAACTGACTGTCCAGGTCCAGATGGTATGTAGGGAGAGGGAAGGAACAAAAATGGAGTAACTGGGCTAAGGAACAGGGGATAATCAAAGCCTTCCATGGCTTTGCTGCTAGAACACTGACACCCATGTTCAAAGCCCTGTATCATTTTCTGAGGAGAGAAAAGCTTTCATCAGCTGGTGGGAGCTGAGTAGGCCTGATGGCGGCCTTATATTCATTTGGAAGGCCTAAAGGTTCCAGGCATACATCATATCAAGTAGGGTATTCGGTTTGCATTGAATATCTAAGGAGAACTGTAGCTGCATTCCCTCGAGCAGTGTCTAGGATTGTGCTAGGCACTGGACAAGTTGGAAGCACTAGACATGGAATGACTAGACACTGCCCTCGGGGGGGGGTGCTTATGGTGTGCTGGAGGATAGAAAAAATGCAGTGAAACATTCTGAGTTTATGGGAGTGTCTTATCAAGCCTCCATATAAAAACATTTTATAAGGAGAATGGAGAACCAGCTTTGAAGTTAACCCCTATGATCTGAACACTTGGAAGGCTATGGGAGGAGGGTCTTGAGTTCAAGGCCAGCCTGGAATATATAGCAAGATCCTGCCTATAAACGAAAAGAGAGTCTGCAGGAGCTCTAGAAATATTAGCGGTCTGAGGCATTTTATTTTGTATGGTGAAACTGTGAGGCTGAAGGTGAGATCAGAGGAAGGAGTTAGGGCTAAGGATGGTAGACTTAGTCGCTACCATATGAAAATGAACCTTTAAGCTGTTCGGTGGTCATGTTTTCCTAAGTCTTGTGAGAGCATACGGATGGACGATTCCGGGTGGAGAAAGTGAGGCCTTTGGCTGCATGCTGGAGGGATGAGTGGGGGACACAGCAGAGATGGGGAAGCGGTGAGGGGCATCTGAAGGGAACTGGAGGAGCCTGGGCTAGTGCAGTGCTGTGAGAATTGAGAGCAGAGACTGAGCTGCAGGAATACTTGACAGGTGGAAGAAAGCGGCTCTGATGCTTGACTGTGGAAACGGAGCGGGAGAGAGGGTGCCAGAAGCAGCAGGCTTCTGGTAATGAAACTGACTGAAGCGAGGGTCCGTTTAATTGGGAACATTTGAGAAGAGGATGATTAGGGTGAGGGAGAAGAGGAGAAATAGGTCAGTTCATATGGAGACTCAGCCAGCTATGGGCTGTGCAAATGGATTGTGTCTGAAGTCCACACTTCATGTTGGTCTTGATTTATGGGTAAAAGAATCATGGGATTCCTGATATCATGCTATGAAACCCTGTAGGTTGCATGGAAATCAGAGTAGCGGAAAAGGCAATGGTGAGCGCCAGCATCTGAGGATGAGAATGAAGAGGGAGGTGAGCTCTCCCTGCCTTGGGTGGAGGACACCCAGGACATCTCTGCCACCGAGGCTCTAGGGTACAGGTTGTTGAGGAGAAAAAGAGCAAAAGTTTTTCAGGGCTGACAAATTTCCTATTTGTCTGAGAGGCCAAATTAAGGTTAAGAAAATATATAGACCATCATCTTGGAGGGTATAGGTGAAGGAGTTTTTCCTGGAGTGAGAGTTAGGGTGAGAGAGGAGTGAGGCAATGTTCCATCATGGCCCGAGGGAGCCAGGTGTGGGTTGCGGTAGTGCTGGTTAAAGTGCTAGGGGATTACCCTCATGTAGAATAAGATCACCAGGAGCAGCTGTGTAATTCTGATGCTAAACCCCACTTCAGAAACCTTCAGCTTCTTCACATAATCGCATTTGCTTTCTGGCATTGAGGCAAGGGACATTCAAGTGCATATGGATTTTTTTCCAAGTTGGTACTGAATGAATAATCAAGTGTTTCTTCTGAAATCTCTTCCAAATGAGTAGACAGAAAATTCATCGCACCTCTTATGAATTCCGGTTTCATCGGCAGTGCTCCATTTTCCAAGCTTAGAAATATGGAGTAGACAGTACCCCTCATTTACGCTGACGTCTGCATGTGTTCCTGTATAGACTGCATAGAAATAAGTGTTTTGCAGTATCTTGTTATTGACTATACTCAGCCCCATAACTCAGAAGGATGCACTTGGACTCACAAATTTTAACTTTCAATTAAGTCTACCTCTTTTTAAGACAAAATACTGATTGCCTTTCTTCAGGCAGTTCCTGAGCCATCCTTCAGCTGAAGAGTCCCAGAATGCTGATGCATTCTGATGTCCTCTCTGACTTATAAGAACTTTGGTTGGCTTGAATTTCAGACTCTTAATTTTAAAATTTTTTTCAAGTGGCTTCTTGAAATGAAGAAAATGAGACTTCTGTTGCAGTTGCAAGAAAGAGTCTAGATGTTAATGACTGATTGATCAAAACATGAAGTTGAGTAAAGACATATATTCTGTGGTTGATATATTACATATAGAAAAAAGATAAGGATTTAATTTATGTGCTATCACACATTTAGTATGCATATAATCACATTTTATTGAAAATAACTAGCAGATTAAACAGTAGTGCCAACAAGCTTTTTAAATATCTAAAAATTCCAATTAATAATGAACAACACAACTACCTATTATACTGCATGCTAAGTACTGCATCGTGGTAGAAACTTTAAACTATCTCAAATCATCAGCAATCATTATCTAAATCTTGGTGGAGCATGTTTTGGTATTTCCAATTTTAGAACAAAAATACCGAGACTCAGACTTCCTTGATTTGCCACGCTGGGCCAGCTCCCCACAGTGCCATACACTTCTAAGCTTCCTTATTCTCCTAATATTTAATACTTACTATCTATGACAGCCTACTTGATTGATTAATTGAAAGGGTAAAAAAATTCATTGGTGGCTTCTTTTGTTACATAGAAATTGCCCATTTAATTCACTCACCTATTCTTAGATCTAGCAAAGAGCCTGCTAAATTAAAGATATTCAACTAACATTTATTCAATAATGAAGAGTGACTTGAAATAACACAATTGGAGAATATGGAGTTAAATATAAATACTAGCTGTTTCTGTCAGTGATTTTTTAAAACTATTTAACCCACACATTAAAAAAATATATTGATAGAGGCCCAGTCAAGCTATTTCACTGAAAAGTAGCATCTTAACTATTTCCTAATATTTTATCGACCTTTTATTTTGTTAAGTTAAATGTAGACACTTGAAGGTTTTGGAGGATAATTCCAACAACTTCCAAATCACTGTAGCTATATTATATACTATAGTCTATAAACTATAGACTATAGTCAATATTTGTTTCTGCCATATTTCTAACAAGAGTCTGTAATGAAGAAGTCACCCAATAGTTACACAGATTGCTACATTTTATAAGTGAACTCACATATGAAGCTCAGGGCATGGTGGCCCAAGTTTGTAAGCCCTGTGCTGGGATGGCACAGACAGTCATATCCCGAGGCTCACTGGCCAGCCAGTTTAGTCTACTTGGCTAGTTTCAGGTTAATGAGAGATCCTGTCTCAAAAAAGAGAAGAAAAAGAAGTTCTTTGATATCTAAAGAACAGGTTGTTCTCTGGTTTCAACATGGTTTTACACACACTTATATCTGTATACAATTAGTACATATGCACTATGCAGTCACATGTAAAACATTTCAAACCTTCTCTTTTAGTTATTCTAAAATATGTAACACACTATAAAATATAAATATATAATTACAGCCACCATGCTGATGCCTCTTAATTGAAGCTTTCTACTCTTGGATAATGTTTTTCTAGTCTCCTGTCCTCCTTCACCACTTGATTCCACTCAGTTCTCTTTGGTTATATCAATTACAAGCTGAATTTCGGGATATGCTATTAATTGCTTCTTACTGGATTTCAATTTGCAATGTGAAAAGAAGACACTTTTCATCATTTCTTGTTGATTTCAAACCTGTCTGAAATCATTTGGAGAAGGTGGCGTCTGTGGGGAAATGGGTACCTCTCACTTCAAGCAGGTTGATTGACTGGAGCAGATACTGAAGTTGGAGCTGTTGAGTCTGGTGACAGCCTTGGCAATTCCACATACCTTCTGACTTCTCCCCAGTACAGTGTACCTCTCGTTACAGCACACTGTGGACCCTGGGTGTCATTGCTCCTTACTAAGTAGGTCAGGTAAGGTAAGGAAGACTCCTGGTTCACTACAAACCCATTATTTACTCCACAAGATGCCCTCAAGGGCCCATACTTCACAGATGAATGTCTTTAATCTGTTATTTCTATGCCATGTTTCAATACTTGAACAAAACCAGCATTTCAGAACCTTAAAAAAGGTGCCTGTGTGTGTGTGTGTGTGTGTGTGTGTGTGTGTGTGTGTGTGTGTGTGATGGGGGTTTCTTTGGACCTTTCTCTTGTGTTTGAGCTAAATGATTCACCCAGTTTTATAGTTTACCCTCCAATTCTTCTAATTCATGTTGTTATAGTTAAGTCTCTTTCTTCTTTTTTTGTGTGTGTGCCATGCCTAGTTTCTCCATGTCTGATAAGTCTGTGCAGGACACAGTGTGGATACTGGGACTGAGACATGCTCTTGGCAGTTCTCCCAATCTTGCTCCTTCTTTAGTTCAGGGAGTTGGAATCCCCTAGAGCTCAGTGTCATGCTGTGTGTCTTACCCCTGGTTGTTGTGGACATGCCTGCCAGGGTCGCCTCCAGTGCTTCCTAGGACTCTCTGCTCGGGCATATGTATGTTCTAACACCTGCACTCCTCTTTGATGCGAGCCCTGGTATGTGGGCTCTATGGGCTCCCTGCTTCTAACTTCAGTTGCTTGCTGAAGCTCTTTATTTCTGTTGTTCCTCATCCCAATCTCCAGTTTTCTCTCAGAATCTCCATCTGAGAGAAGGGGATGAGTTTTGGCAGTTTTCCCCCATATCTGGTTTGAACTGTATGTTCAACAAACAACTGTGGAGGTCTTATGGTGTGGCAGGTATGGATGTAGAGACAGAGAGATAAGATAGAATTTCCATTCTCAGGAAAACATCACTTGCACAGTAGATTTTCTCCAGTTTTTTGGATAAGGAAAATCTTTTTGAAGATTTTAAGAGGTAATAAAGGTAGGAAGGGATTAACTGCAAACTCTTATAATCCTTCATTGTTTTATGTCTGAGCTAGAATGTTCAAGACAGCACAGCAAAGGAAGCATACGCGACACCCTTCATGTCCTCCATCACAGCAATGGCTGTGGTGCGCGTACTCTCAGCCACTATTTCTCACCCAGTACAAATTTCCCTGGCTCTTTCTTCCCTGCCATTTCATAGTGAAATGCCCATAAATTTGCTTTATTTTACTGAAGACAATATTTGTGTGAAAACATCTTGCCAATGTCTGGCCTCCCCTCCCCCAAGTGTGCAATGCCTTTCCAATTTCATGATTTGGAATTGTTAGTTTCTGCATGCTCAGTCCCACAGATAACTCCCCAAAGCTCACACCATCAGGCCCTTCTTACACAAATACTGCTTCCCTCCTTCTCAGCAGCTGTGGGGGTGCCATTTTCAGATCTCGGTTTACATTTCCTCTGACTCCCTTATTTCCTAAAGCCTAGAGGCAAAACCCCCTCTTACTGCCCTGCCATCTGCTTTACTCTATGTTTTTAATCCCAACACCCAGTTTCCTTTTTCTAATTATCTCCAACAGCAGTGACTCATAATTCTTATATACTGGCGTGAAATTTCTTGTGGCTGGGAGAAAGCACAAAAAACTAAATTTACATTTACTGAAGTCCCTTGTTCCCTAAAATCCAAAGTGAAGGTAATTCACTAATGGGGACAGATTAATTTGCCTAGCCCAAGAAAACAGTGCATTCCTATTTCGAAGCACAGAGACTCTGTGTTTATGTGGTGAGTAATGTACACGTAAGGCTGGAGGAAAAGAGAGAGAAGTCACTGATGCGGTTTGAGAACGTGGAGGAAGCTTCTAGGAGGAGGAAGTACTGGAAGTGAGTGTTGGAGGACTTCAAGAGGTGGAAGGGAAATATTCCCAGGCAGATGACACAATGCATGTAGAAGGAGGTGGTGTTTATCATAAGGCACACCTAACCACTGTTATGATGAGTTCCCACTCAACAGTGGCTCTCAGCTTAAGGTGATTTTGTTCCATGGGGAGTTCTTGACAATCTTTGGCATCCAGGGTAAAAGCCAGGACACTGCTCAGCATCCTTTAGTGCATGGATGTGAACAATACAGAGCTTTCTACACTCACGCCAGCAGTGACACAACGGAAGGAAGGCTCTTGAGGGCTGGGACCTCGCCTGTGTCTTTCCTGACCATGTCTATGTCATCTATCAGGTTTAGAATCATTGTTGACACTCAGGTGACATTTTTTGAGAGATCGGAGACAACAAAAATTTAGAATTAGAAGTTAAGGCCTAATTAAAAGGTATTTGGAAAATCAAGTGGTTACTGAGAACAGAGAGAAATCAGGAAGGGCAACTTGTGGCACAGTCAAGGATCCTCCTTTGATGTCTAGTCCCTGAAAAGCCACTGGAGGATTTTATGCAGAAAACTGTGACTACCTGGCTTATGGTTTACCAACAAGGCGGCAGTGGGAGGAGCCTACTGCTCTTTTCTTAGCACCACTGTTAGAATGATCTCCCACTAGAACAGGGGCTCGCAGCTTAAGACAATTTGTTCCACAGAAAGCATTTACTTAGTAAGGGATTATGATTCTGTAGGCAAAATCGTCTAATTACTTCTCTCGCTTTCTCTCTCTCTCTTTTCCTCTCTTTTTGTCACAGGGTGTCTCTATGTAGCCTTGGCTGTTCTGGAACTTGCTTTCAAGATGGCCTCAAACTCAGAGATCCACCTGTCTCTGCCTCCCAAGTGTAAGATCAAAGGCATGTACCACCACTGTGCAATCTTGTTACTTTTCTTTTGCTGTGACCAAAAGCAACTTTGGGAGGAAAGTGTGTATTTGGCTTACACTTCCTGGTCAATTTATCAATGAGGGTAGTCAAAGCAAGAACCCCAGGCACAATCTTGAAGCAGAAATCCTAGAGGAAGGTTGTATGAGGAATCATTTTCCACCTCCATCAACTTCACTCTCTTATATAGTTTAGAATCACCTACTTAGAGATAGTCCTCCTACATCAATTAACAATCAAAACAATCCCTCACAGACATGACCACATACCAACCTGATAAATACAGTTTCGCAGTTGAGATTCCTTTTTCAGTTGATTTGGACTGTGTAGTGATATTTCATTTGTATTTTAATAAATCTTGCCTGAAGATTAGACAGTAAAACAGCCACACTAGTCAGCCATGCAGACAAGACAATGGTGACACACACCTTTAATCCCAGTTGCCATACTAGTTCACCATATAAACCTAGCAGTAGTGGTGCACATCTTTATTCCCAGCATGAGAAGATTATAAACCGGGATGAGAGAGGAACTCTCTTTCAGTCTGAGGATTTCTTAGAGGTAAGAGCTCTCTAGTGGATTGACTGCTTTGCTTTTCTGACCTTCAGGTGGAACCCTAATATCTGTCTCTGAGTTTTAATTAATCATGCTGCATTTGGTGCCCAACATGGGGCTTGAACCCATGACCCTGAGAATAAGAGTCTCATGCTCTACCTACTGAGGTATGTGGCAAGTTGACAGTTAATGCTAACAACACCAGAGATCGTGAGAACCTGGCCTAAGGTCAGCAGTGGAGATAGAGAAAAGAGGACCCATGGAACACATGGCAAGGAGTTAGAACTGACGGGTCTTGGTGATCAGTTCAATATGGGATATAGAATGAGGTTTTTGACTTAGGTATTGGTATTATTACATAGGATGAAAAAGACAGGAAGAAAATCAGTGTTTGTATGTTTGTACTTATGAATTTGTCTTTGAACATTTATTGAAGCATTAATTTAGACCCCACACTCAATAGACATTTGATTAGTTCATTAACTGAGCATTGAGGATATCAATATAAATAATCCTAGTTCTTAAAATGTTGCCATATCCATAGTCTTATCACAATAGACAAAGGTGGAAACAACTCCTGTCCATTGACAGGTAACTGGATAAACTAAATGTAGTGTATTCATAAAAGAGAGTCTTGTGGAGTCATTGGAAAGAATGAAGTATATACACACTATATAAGGAACCAAACTCTTGAAAAAATGCCAAATGATAAAAATTATTTACAAAAGGTAAGATATTTAATGACATACTTACATGAAATATACAGAATAGATCAATCCATAGATATAGAAGCCATTAACAGTGGGCAGGAGCCAAGGAAGAAGAAGAATGGAGAGTGATTGCTTAATGGACATGAGACTTCTCTTGACAATGGTAAACTATTCTGGATCTAGGTGGGGGTTGTGAGAGCATACACTGTGAATATATTAGAGGACACAGAATTTTACATGTTAAAGTAACTCTCTTATACTTTAAGATAGTTAATTCACATAACAAAAACATTTTGGAGTTTCAGGTAAACACACCTCTCCTTTTATTATTACAGGAAGCACTCAATCTTATGAGAAAGACAGGTGAAAATGCAGTGAATCAATGGGGACAATCTATAATTGTCTCTAGTAATAGACAGTGTTCTTCAAACTGAGAAATCATCTGACGAAAGCTCCGGCAACAGTGAAAGCCTTTGGCAGGAGCTGGAGAGAGAAGTGAGTTAAGAAACCATTTTCTCTATTTTCATAGTCCTGATTGCTACACTTCATGTGAGGCATAATGGAGTTATTCTTGAGACATAAGTGAGTCCATCAATGTCATGTGACTAGTCAATGACTGAAGTCTTAAATAGGCAGGTTCGCCAGATCTTGGAACTTGAATCTGTTCCTTTTATAGCCTTGATCCCCAAGATCAAGATAGCTAAGAAAATAAAGGCAAATGATGGCAGCAATAAGTAGGATTACAGAATTTTAAAAAATATTCTAAAATAAGTAGTGCAAAGTTAAGATATCACTGAAATTTCCTTTAATGTTTTAGATTCTTTCTTGAAAAATATTAAGAATTCTCAAATATCTAACTTGTTTTTTTTTAAAAACGAAACAAAACAAAACAGGGAATGGGAGTAGACTGCGGAAATGGCTCAGTCGGTAAAGTGTAATGTAACCTGAGTTCAGATCCCAAGCATACACAGTAGAGAGAGAGAGAGAGAGAGAGAGAGACAGAGAGAGAGAGAGAGAGAGAGGGCAGAACGATTATCGGAAGGGCAGAGCGGTGCCACAATCTGTTGAAGACAAATCCCCAATGTAGAGCAGTAATATTCATGCTCTTATTTTCTGTTCTTCTTTTAAAAACAAAAATGTTTTTTATATGTTTATAAACCTTTCATTTATAGTAACAAAAGCCTAGAATCACTGAATAGTTAGGATATCTCTATCCCTTAGAAAAAGAATAGATACAAGCCTAATTTTTCAATGAATGAAACATTCATTCTTTTCTCTAGCAAAGTATGTATTGAGACATAGACACTGGTAGAACAGGGGATATATTGATGAGAACTGCCTTCAAGTTATTCATAATTAATTGTGAATGTGTAACAAATAAACAACATGTAGAGATTAGTATTAATGGTCTTTGCGTGGGAAAACAGAAATAAGATTTGAACAGAGAATTAAGGTCATTCCCCAAGGGATGAGGATAAATCTTGATAGGCCACAATCTGCTGGGTTTGCAATCTAGGAAATAATCAAGAAAATTAAAAAGCATAATAATATGCTCCAATCAAATTGTTCTCTCATTCTTTCATTAAATATGCTTTTTATGTCTCAGACATTGTGGCAAGCATTGAGAATCTTGTCAGAATGTTCCTGTCCTTACAACCTCATAGTCTATCAAAAAACCAGACATTAAACAGCCTGGGCAGCAAATGCTTATGAACTGTCTTCTAGTAAGCATGCACGATGGTATGGGACACGTGACATAGGCATGGCACACAAAGAAGATATATAAGCGAATGACAAACTCATCGGCATCTCAGTTAGCTAGCCCGCTAGAACAATATACCACACACCAGGTGGCTTAAAACAACAGACATTTACTTTTCTCTGTTGTTGTTTCTGAGAAGCCTAAGATCAAGTTGCCAGTGGATTTGGTCCCCAGGGAGGGACCTCTTCCTGACTTGCAGAGTGGGAATGGATGAAGAAAATTAACTAGCCTTAGGATGTGAGAATCAGGACAGAGAATGAATCAGAATTGACTTCTGGGTTTCTGCCTTGTTGTGGTAACATTTTTAAAATAAAGAATCCTGGTGGAAAAGAAGATATAGGGGTTTAAAAAAACGATGAGTTATCTTGTCTTTGGGGCATATTTTGTTAGAAATGCTTGCATGTAATTTCCCACGGCTAGGATGCGGACCATCAGTGCTGGCCTGATACACATAATTATCTCTGGTCATTATTATTTGTGGTTATATCACTTTCTTGATATTCACATCTTAACTTTTCAAAATTCTTTCATAATACTCATAGTCCTTGTTCTTTTTTCTGGGTCTTTTAATACATTATTCTTTTTCTAGATGCACTCATGTGAAACCTCATTTCCAATTCTTCTATAGTCTTAGTTCCAGTTATTAAGTAGTTTTGTTTCTGTTTATGAATTCTTGTTTCACCCTTGTTATGTTTCCACCTATATAGTTACTAAACAGGAAAAAAATTTTATTAAGATACTATAATGTATCAGATATTCAAAAGGGATCAAAGTATAATACTATCAAAAGGACAAATAAGAAAACAAAATGACAAACTGATGTACAGGGGCTGTCCTAATGAAAGATGAACCAACTGAAGTCATGAAAGTAAAGGAAAAGTTTACAAGAAAAGCAAAACTCCAGCTAAGTACTAATGATGGCTAGGGATGGGGTGGCAGAGAAGAAAGAGGGGAGGGCCTGTGTGGCGAAGGAAGCCTCCGTCCACAGTTACCATAGCTAGAGTAGAAACTGTGTAATGGAAAGTTGCAGAAAATGAGGCTCCAACAGAAGCAGATCAGCACTCCATGATAGGAATGCATGCACCACACAAACACTGGCATTCCCACTTCCTAGCTACTCTTGCCACTTTTATTACTGCTTTGGTGTTTGACAAGCATTTACTTTACATAGTGTTTAGAATGATCTTTCAAAGCATGTCCTATACATTATCCATTTAGCCATGACAATGTTCCTTTGGGATATGCTTGACAATTTTGTCAATAGCAGCAAGCAGCCAACTTGATGCCTTATGTCTTCCAAATCAAATTACCAAGGCCTCATCATTCATCTATTCCCTTTATGCATTTCTGCCAAACTATGTTTCAGTTATAATTGTCTTGCTCAAAGACTTTCACTGGCTCCTTATGTTCTATATCAGCAAGAAGAGTCTCTTTGCTTGACATTATAGAAAGTATCTATAGAAATTAGAATCAGCATTTGTGCCTAAACATATTTTCTACTAAATAAAATGCTTTATATTATCTATTGCTGCAGAGAAACTATGCTAAAATTAAGTGGTTTACAAAAGAAATATTATTATATCTTTTAGTTTGTGGTTCTGGAATTCAAATAGGGCTTACATGGATCATTATTCTGCTCTACCTTACATTTGCTGTGGTCACTGGGGATCATCTGGCCGCTGGCCTGGTAGGAAGCATCCAAGATGGATTATTTACTTGTCTGACACAAGGCTAGCTAGAAGACTAGGCTCAGCTGAACTGTTGACTGAAATGCTTACATCTGGCTCTGAGCCAAAAATGAGCTCCCTACCTTTGGTTTCCAGAGAGAATCTTTAAGAAAGAAAAGCGAATATTGCAAGACTTGAATTCTAGCCTTGGAAATTTGATATCATCACTTCCATGTATCCTGTGATAAGGACACACACACAATGCTAACTGAGATACAAGAAGACAAGTTATAGAGTAGACCACCTGGAGGCATGCTTCATTTAGGAGTGCCCTTTGAAGATTAATAGACACACTTGACTGTACTGAAATGACTTTTCATTGCACTCACCTGTGCTACATCTGGAGCTATAGTCATTTTTATTTTTCCACTGGACTCCATCCTAACACTCAAGGATTAGTCGAGTTTCACACTAATATTTTAAATCCTTCGGTGGATTCTCTAGTTTAAATTTTTTTCATTGTTTTTGAAAGATAGTACCATTATTTTACTTTGGTAGTGGGAATAGAAAGATAAAGACTGAGTTGAAGTATTCATGTGGAAGAATTCGCAGCTTTGAATATCTGTTTTACGTAGTGAATGCCAGCAGCATGAACCAGAGTTGACATGGTCACTTTGCTCTCCATAGCTGTACCATTTATAGAATTAAGAAACATCAGATGATCAGTTTGGTTCAGAGGGAAGACTAAGTCCCCTTAGAACATGATACTCTGGAGGTGTGATGGGAGGATACCTACAGGAATCTTGCAAGTAGTAAGGGAAGAGAAATGGGATGTGGAAGGAAGGTAGGGGAGAGAGACAGTGGTTTGGAGTTTGCTGATTTGTTGGGGGAAAATTCTCATTGAAGCTGTGAGGTTGAATAAATAGTCTAGAATGGAATTTGTGAAGATGAGTTTAAAATTAGTTAAAGATAGATTTGGTGAGGATTTTTATAACAGAAGGTAGTTGAGGGCTTTCAGAAAAGAGAGAGAGGAATAGGTACAGAGATACAGGTTTCCGCGATTCAGAAAAGAATGAGGTTTCAGGATAGAAAACAGCCTCAAATGCTACATGCTGAAGAAGAACTAACAAAGAACCTGAAATTACAAGCATTAAGCTGCCATGGCTTGCTGGCTGTCCAGAGAGGAGTCATTTGAAGGAAGCCAGATTACATCCACTGTGAATTAGCTGGGGGTCAGGAAGTGGGGGCAGTGGGATCACTTTTTTCATGAGTTTAGCAATGAAGTGAAACTGGGCATCTCTACAGTAGACTCACAAACACAACTACTTGCTTATTTATTTATTTAACATTTTGTGGTGCTGGAGATTGAAGGCAGGGAATCTTGAATTCTAAGCAAGACTTCTACCATTGAGCTAGGTCCCTAAGGCCTATACACAGAACTTTCAGTGTTAAATATTCTTCTCTGATGATGTCATTAAGGGGAGTTTGTGTGTGTGTGTATGTGTGTGTGTGTGTACAATGCAAAATCCTGCTCTACATTAACTTCCCACACCTCCAAAGTAGAGTTACGGAATGCATTTAAAAATATATGTTAATTTTTAAATTTTATGTGTATGAGTGTTTTGCCTGCAGATATGTTTGTACAACATGCATGTTCACAGTGTCCATGAGACTACAAACACAGGTGTCATCTTCCCTGAAACTGGAGTTCTGGATGTCAGTGTAGCATTATGTGGATTCTGGGAACTGGGTCTTCTGTAAGAACAAGTGCTCTTAACTACTGAGTCATCTCTCCAGCTCCCACAATGAGAATTTTGAAGTGTGGACTCTGAGGGTGTGCAGGATAAAAATGGCTTCCTGGGTTATGGTTACCTAAGGACCACAGACTTCACAAAACTCCATGGGGATAAAATAAAATTAATTGTTGGAGTAGAAAATCATAAAATGAAAGCTACGGCAAGGATTCAAGATACCAAAAAAAAAAAACCAAAAAAAAAAAAAAACTGAAGACAAATCCCTCCAATTGAAACACTATTTTGAGCCATTACTTGATACAGATTTTCTTCTCTCCTTCCTCTTTCTTTTCTTTCTCTCTCTCCCTTTCTCTCCCCTTCCTTTTTCTTTACCACCCCTCTCTTCTCTCCCTACCCACCTCCCTCCAGCAAGCAACGTGGACAATTTTATGAGAATCTATCTTTAGAATCTCAGGCTCATTACCCCGCCCCCACCCCACCTCTTTCTCTCTCTGCGCTAGGCTGGGGGAGGAGGGTAAAAAGAATGTGGTCTGTGAGTCTGTATCTCAGGAATCATTTCAAACCAAACAGTTTCTAAGTATTTGCTGTCTGGACTGGAAATGGGGGCAGGGAAGTGGGCAGAACTTTGGCTGAGGGGCCATTTGTCATTTCCTGGGAGGTGCTCCACACTTAACCCTTCAGAGAAGAACTTTTAAATAGATTCTAGGTTTTGGTTAAAGCAGGTCCAACCCTGGGCTATTTTTTTTTCTCGGCTTTTCAGAATCTTGTTTTTTTTTT